>JAQFZZ010000005.1:0-100089 GCA_034696405.1 Isotoma caerulea | reverse complement strand
AAAATACTCAAATGTATTTTAAATACGTATTTTAAATACATGTATTTAAAATACCATGTATTTTGCCCAACCCTGCATCTTAGTGATGGTATTATAGCTAAATTTTCTTTGTTCCTAGGATATGAGCCGGAAATGAGAATTCTCTCACTGACAGACATCCCTTTACTGGAGTGAAATTAGGTTTAATTTGTGCACAAATGAGAGACAGAGCTACATACTACGTATATATATACGTAGTGCATTATATAGGTACTATTTTACTTGAAAGAGTAGACTGAATGCACAAAGCGATATTGGCTACGGTCATAATAATAATAATTATCCGAATTAAAACGGGGCAATCATTTATGATGAATGTCAAAAAGCTAATTATTTACGACAGATCCATTATGATAATGTAATTTGTACCTTCTTGCAATAAGATTAGATACTGGGCTTCTAGTTTATCCTGATTCTCTCTTTGGAACTTGGAAGAAGACGCACTCACTTCCTCGCAGGGTGTGTGGCGAGAAATGCCTACGAGCACGATTAATATTTAATACCTTATACTACCCCGACAACAGCCAACAGACAGTTGAATCTAAAGAAACTACACGACATATTATAGTTTAGAAGTTAGTCCATATTTCACTTTCTATTTTATTTACCTATTTATACAACTACAAGGATAATATATTTCCTCTTGTTTACTATGTACGAAGCCATATATTATCTTCTTAACAATCTTTTTTATGCTTGGAATCGTAAAGAAAAATCAGGTTGCGCAGCTATTCAATAAAATGTCTTTCTTTACCATGTGGACATTATTTTCACAAAATGTGATACGAATTTTTTGCCTCAAAAGATAATTGGTGTGGCTTTTTTGAATAATTTGTCAAAATATACGTGTGTAAAAGGTAGAGATTAAATTAAGAGATTTGATTTGGAAAATAAATTCGGTCTGCTTTTTTAAGGTTTTACTCTAAAGATATTATGGTAAAACACCTAGGAAAAAATATGTGAAAGTAGGATAAAATAAAATTTTACATGAATGCCACACATTGGCATTTACCTTCCTGTTTCTGAATCCTTCAATAACTTCCACCAGATTTTCACTGGTCAATGGTAATTTGATATGCGGTCCTTTGTAATCACTCTCTACAGGAATATCTTCCAAGTCAACTCCTGTCGCACTCCCGGCAAAAAGCTTCCTTTTTCTTAGTTTTACACGATTTGTTGATTTACATCCAGTCGCTCCTGAACTTGATCCTCCTATTAATTCAAAAACAGTAAGCAAACTAATTAACATTTTATTAGTTCCTTGCTATTTACATCCATGAGTTGATAGGCAGTTTTAATCAAACTAATTACATTTATACTAATCGTTATCAGACACTTTCCCTTCGGTATGGAACCGATTTAATACGCAGTGGAATCTTCTACCTCTGCGGCTTAAGATTTATTAAGCACAGCAGACAAAATCGATTTTGATACAGAATGTGCTTGGCTTCAGCCTTTTTACTAATTAAGTAAGGTATATGAAAAAAGAAGTCTCTCATACCTGCATTGCATGCAAAAAACAAATGAATCACTTTCTCGAGCAAGAGTTTAACCTTGCAAGCAAGTTACTCTGTCTCCTTTGAAGCACTTTTGATTGGCGTAAATAAACTTACGCCAATGATATTTATTAAGTAGCAAAAGCTACTTTATAAGAACGCTCTGTCTGTCGCACCGATAACTTTCAAGCGCTTTGAGATAACCACGCGAAATTTTTTGCGCTGCATTTCTCTTAGCACAAAGACGTTTGGTAGTGAAAATCATCGGGCTGCGCTGCAGCACACTGGTTTTTAAACGCTCCGAAGTCCAAAATACATAAAAATCGAATGAGGCATGATTTTTTTTCTAAAACTTATGGAAGCTTAAAAGTCACAGTGCGCTCTGTAGCTCTGTACTGTAGAGCATTTTAAATTGCTCAAAATTTGAAAATACATGTGGGGCATGATTTCATATGTAAAAATTCTCTCGAATGTAACTAAAATAGTAACGAGTGTTTCAGAGTTGCTGTACGGTCTGCAAAGAGCTTTCGCTACTTCTTTATGTCCGTTTTGATATGGTTTATATTCTTTATTGTCTACACACAAAAATTGAGAGTAGGTCCGTCCATATAGTCAAAAGAGTTTGCTGTGAATATTTAGAAACATTATAACGTCAAAATTTACATTTAGATGGCAACGGATGAGTCATATATGAGTTTATTTATAGTACTTATATTTGTTTGTAAAAATTGAAGTTTTTAATGTGCTCTCTTTCTTTGAAGAAAAGTTATTGTCATGTCTAAAGAAACGTGTCTAGCGAAAATTGGTAATTGGCATCCCTTACGCTTTCTTAGTGAAAGTGTTACTCTCTTTCACTTAACTTCATAAGGCTTTTGATTCGTTTACTTGTTATCTAGTTTTAAAAACGCTCTTTGTGTTTTACAGCTTTATAATAATTTTGACTTTTGTAGCCATAATTTTGACTTATCTAAACGACATTCTTTGTTTAAAAACGTGATCACTGTATTACTTAGTTAGTACTTTCATAATTGTGTTAATTTAGTTGGCATTTTCTATGTCTTCGTGAGCAATTATCTTTTCTCTAGCTGTTTAAAAATACTTCTCCAGTCTAAATCCCCCTGAGTCCTTACAAAAAGTTCTGTGCATGCGAGATCCTTTAGTGTTTACAATCTGGGAATAAGTGTGGTTTGGATTTTGTTTGAGAAGGAAGTGGAATTGATTTTTCCTGAAATGTATTCATAGGCGTCATTAATATTATTTCAATTGAAATTCGCATGAGAAATGCATCTGCCTAAATAATCGCAGCTGTTAAAGCAGAGGAGTCAAATGAGGAAAGATTACTTCTGCTCTAATAAATACTTCTAATCCTAATTTCTCTGAATCATTTTATATTTTGTATGTATAGCATACTGTCGAAGAGCACAATGAACTCATTAAAGTACTTCTCCCTAGATTTTGGCTAGATTGTGCAAATCTAATAAACAACTTGGAAAGTCCTTATCAAATTCATGCATACAAAAGAGTATCATATTCATATCTTTTGATATAAAACGTGAAATGATGATTGTACACGATTCCATGCCAAAGTGTTTTGTTGAGCAAGAAATGGAATAACTCTTCCATGGTTTTTCCAGTCAAGGTTCAGCTATCAAAATCTTTGCCAGCTTTGAGCTACTAAAGTCAACTGTATTGTGCTTACGAATGATCAGTCATCTGAAAAATTTTCCATTCAATACAATTTTACGATACGAGCATAAAAAGTTACCAGAGAGCTTCAATTTTAATACTTAAATATGTAAAGACCACTTGCTAAGAATTTTATGCTAAACAAGATTGCACTATTGGCTTTCTTGTGTGGAGTGGAGTGCTGGCGAAATAGCCAAGTTTCACAGTATTATGTTATAGTCATCAATATCAATGTAAAGGAAGCATAAAACTCAAAGGCACGATTAATAATTTGATGGGAACAAATTCAACTGAGCACTTAAAATGCATTCGGAAATTTACGTCCTTCAACGAATGGAAATGATTCACAAAATTTTATTTCGTGGAAAAAGGAAAGAAAATGTGTCCAAGATTTTTCATTCCACTTGATATATCTTTTAGGGTGAGGGAAAAACTTACCCGATGCGGATGAGTCTATAGAGCCTGTGTCTTGAAGACATTTCGCTGAACTTCCTGCATTTCCAACTTCTTTCTTAGGTATGTGAGTAAGCAGAGCGTTGAAAAAGTTGTAAAGCTGAAAATGAACGCGTAATAAAAGTGTGTGAAAGTTTGATCACGTTGCAGCTTTCACTAATATGAAACTTGTGAAATGCAGAAGAACAAGTAAATAGTTTATTTTTCTTTACCTTCATTTGATCCTGCTCCCCAGCATATTCTACACTTTGGAATATGTTCCATGTGTAGCGACGACGAATCTCCATACGGGCTAAGTATCGGCGATACCATCTTTGAATCAGAATGGCCGCTTTCATAGCTGAAAAGTAATAGAGAAACAAGAATTACTGTCAAGAAATGTTCACGTTTACTATTGATATTATGGGGGATTTTTACATTCTTAAAAAATATACTGAAAATTTATTTCTATGTTTATTTCATCTGACACTTGTAACATTTTGGATCTGATTTACTGAGCTACGTGACAAAAACGTAAAAAAACCAACCTACTTATTTTCGAAATGATTTTAAAAAATTTCTAAAATTACATCACCAATAACGCTTCGTACAAAAATCACTGCTTTTGTAGTCTAAGTGTAAGAATAGTATGAATTGAAAGGTTTCTTACAACTACATTAGTAGAGTTACATAGCATGTACGAATCGAACAATAATAGGGCTGAAGAAATGAAAGTTTTTACAACTAGAAGTTCGAAAAGCATTCAGGATTTGATGGTATTTGGCTATCAAAATTGACATTTTAATACTGAGCTAAGTAAATAATGTAATGTATCTACATAGGGAGATGAGTTCTTGTGTGAAAGTAGTGGTGGGTGGTGGGTGTGATGATGATGTCAGTGCGTATACTTTACTTAAGGTATTCCTTCAAGATTTCATTCGATTACTTTTCTTAAAAGCATACTGAGAAAAGTCAATTTTCATCAGCATTTCACCCCTAAAGTCTACCGTAGTGGAAAGATGTTTAAAAGACAGTCTCTCTCTTTCTGTTGAGAGCGTAGGTTTTTCTTTATTCATCTTGCAACTAAGAAATTGATAGATCCATCGCATAGCGTGTTGCATCTCCATCGACTAGATTAGATTTCATGCTCTTTGTTCATCCTCGTGAAAAGAGTCCCGGTTCGTTGATGAAAACCAAAATACGAGTAAAATGAGAAACCCGGAGTTTATGCAAAATTAAAAACAGTTGGATGTCTTGTCTCCTGTCAAGCCTTGACTTCTTCTTTTGATCAAGAGACTTTCTCCTAATTCACATACTCAATTTATCAATGCTGAGCTCATAAATTTCCCATTAGGATCAACTGTGGTTAAACAGTGCTGGGATGATAATGATTACTTTGTATCTATTCGAACAATCTATGTACGTACATTGTAAATAAATATCGCTTCTACTCATCCTGACCTATGAATTATTCAAGTTTTATTTAGCTTCGGAGTAAATTAACAGTTTTACAATTTTTTAAAATGTTTTTCATCTCACATATCTTTTTTTTCGTGTGTTTTGGGTTAGGATGAAAGTTAGCATTTTAGAACTTTAATTTTCAACAAATGATCATCAAGATCAATTTTTTATATCATTCTTATAACTTTCATCGCTTGGGCTGGTATCGATAATACTTACATATAGTATAAACAATGGTTATTTTCGTAATAAAAATGGCTCATATTACGAGTTCGATTGAACCTTCATTAAATTTTACGGATGATCAAGATCAAACCCTTCTTAGAACCACACAAAGTAATACCAAATATCGCATTACCCCAGGTACCACGAATAACGAATGGGGACTGTGTGACTGCATGGGCCTACAATGGAATTGGAATAAAAATTTCTTACGATACTTCACTTGAGATTCGACTTACAGCTTATATCGTTTACTTTTTATTTTGGACTCAAATTCCAAAAGAACTGCAGGGTCAAACTGTTTGGCGAACAGGGGGATTAAATAAGGTATGATGATTCAAGAAAATATAGTGAATAGCATATAGTGAATCTTCATAATAAGCATTTTGTCATAGATCTACAGAATGAAAGAAGATTACTAGGAAATTTGAAACTGTGCATAATATTGATATTTTTTCTACGAATACTACTGATGCATACTATAATTACTCATAGTATACACACCCATCCATATAATGTAGTTCAACTAATTTTAAAACTTTGAAAACAGGTATCACGTTTCGACATCGATTCCATCCAAAATTAGGTAGCATTCACGGTAAAAACTTACAAGTAAAGAACTTCCGGCAATTCATTTGGTCTAGAAAAACCCCCAATGGATGCACTAGAAGCATCATTTTACATCGACAAGGGAATTGTATGTCAATATACAATTTAGCTTCAATAATGAGAAGAACGTTAAAAGTCCCTTTTATTTGCAGTAATGTTTTGTCATTTTTACTACACCAGTTTATGATCTTTAAAGAGCGTCAAGCATCATGAAATGAAACTAATAATGTTTATACATTCAGCATACAACATTATTTTGAGAATTCATAATTTCTATTTCTAACGTATCCACTTAAATTTTAAAAGGCTGTCATATAAGTACCTGGAATCTGCGGATGTTTACCACCAGAATAATACCTCTCATTCACTCATGCGATATTTTTGTAATAATGTCGTGGTATAACTAATACTAGGGTAGTTTCGGGCTTTTTCCAACCGAATTATTGCAATACCAACTATGCATGCAACATCTGATAAAGGCGGTGCAAATTGCATACTCGCCTGTAAATTGTGCGGTTTTTGCATCAAATTAGCGTTTCAATTAGCATCGCACTATAAACACATATTTGTTAGTTACAGTCCTCTTTTCCTACTGTTATACCTAATTTCCTAATGAAGTTGGAATTGGCCTCATTTCATCGTGTACAGACTTTGCCTTTAAGTCTACATTCTGTAATAACATACTACCTATATTATAGGTTATTCTTTACGACATCATGAAGACTTCCAAATTCAATAGTTTTTCAATATTAATATTACACAAGGTACAATTTTCTCCAGTAAAAGTTTCCAGATCTTTTAAAAAACTTGAAATTTTCGAAAGGGTTAATAAAGCTTGTATCTTCAAATGTAAATGTAGTATTTGTTATTCATAACGTATTGGGTTTTTCACATCTTGAGTGGATTGTAAAATCATACAATTAATTTTCAGAACGTTGCCTTTTTTGGAATTCTTTAAAATTTTACAAACTTTTTAAAATGATAATAAATGTTTTTGAAATTTTGGTTTCGAAGTTATTGGAAACACGATAGTTGAACTGCGTGAGCTGCATGATGGTAAAGAAGAGAAACGCTTATATAGTGTATAGAATTCGGATCAATATATTAAACCTAGTTTTCTAAGTGACCCGTTGAGGTCAAAAATAGTTTCTACATATTCGTATATTCTTTCCCTAAATCCCTTACATTCCACGTTGAATGATAAAGAAATATTCCCAACTTTTGAACTTATTCATCTTTTGACATTAATTGCATACCTTCCTAGATTGTATTTAATTAACCAATTGGCTTACCATTATTAGCAGTTTCTATCAACTTTGAATATTTTGAGAACAAAATAAGTGTTGTTATAATGAGGAAGAATTTATGTTGACACTCTAAAATAAACATTGATTAAAGTGAATTCGTTCTTTGTGGTTTATCAAGTTAAATACCAACGTTCAGTCCAATGTATTGCCCTTTTAAAAGGAAGCACTACAGTGTTAGTGTTTCAAAGAAATATTGTAATTCTTCTCGTTTTGTAGTTGTGGTAAAGTCAAGGAATGAAAACTGAATGCTAATCTAACCATGTCTAACACTTTCTCTCATTACTCTCTGACATTTGCTCTTATTAGCTTATAAGCCTTTTGTTGTGCAGTTTGTACATGATTTTCTAAAAGTTCACACAGATCCACAATGAATGGAAATGCGATCATGCAAGAGTTCAGACTGGCTGTGAAAGTAATGCTTAGAACTCCCATCGTACTTACATACATGATACATAGCTGTAGAATGTAGAATCCAGCAGCATTAAAAGTCCGTGTAGTAACGAATCATCATCATTTCCTCATTCAACCTTATATTATTATACCGCATGGAAAATTTAAGCATGGGAACCAATTTAAGAAAATATAAATCGGTAAAAGTGAACTCATAAAAGTTCTTGAAATTGCCTTCATAAAGTGGGATTCAGAGAATAATATTACCATTTGACAGAAAGAGAGTTGGCCAGAGAGAATCGTTTTCACTTTAGAAACTTATCACAGAACGCATAGGAAACCACTTGAAAGTACGACAGTTAAAGTTCCAAAGGAAATTGTGGATTATATATTATGAGAGCATATATAAACCCTCATTGCACATTATCGAATTCCATAAGCCAATTTGTATTCCAATATCGTTCTTCCTCATTTTATTGCTTAATATGTATTGGAAAAGACTTACCCATTACACTCTACATACAATATTATATAGTAAAGGTTAAGGCTACGTCAGTGGGAAAAGCTATTTCATTTCCTTTATTTCAGAACGTAAGTTCACGCTTGTAATGTAACCTTCGCTTGGTGAATTTTTCCCAACCCACCAAGCCAAAACATGGAGTAAGGAACAAAGGATCTGAGAAATTAGAACGCAGCACACCATACCCGATATTATTTTTCCCTTCGGTTGGTATTCATATTATTCACCATGAAGACTTGTCTGTCACCGATTTTGAAAAATATGATTCTGTCGTCTCTTTCACTCAGACCTCCAGAATCTGCTCAAAAACTCAATAACATCCCAGCATAAGTTTCTACAAACTGATTTGGTTAGAATGCCTTTCCGTTCTGAAAAGATTCCGTTGTGATTCAAAATGATCCAAGTGTGCATGCTTTTCATAGATTGAGATGAACGTCAGCATTTTATAGTCAGTGTTTTATAATATGATCAAAAAGTATTTGAAGTTACAGTTGCAGAAGCTTTCATTCAAAACAATGCAATTTTATTTGATGAATTATTTCTCTTAAAGTTATTATCGGTCAGAACACAGAAAAAACTGCTCTGTTTAAGGAAAAACTTTACACCTGGTTTACCGATTTTCTAAAAATGCTGGTGGAAGCAATGACAAACAACCTTGTATGAAGCGTAGGTAGTATGGTAAACAAAGAGAAGCTCCTGATACACTCTTACACTTTTCGGTGTTATGTGTGAATAATTTTGAAAAACATTCGTGCTGATGGATTACCTATTGAATCAATGTTTTCACTAGCTTTATCACGTACTTACGCATAAGAAAACATTTATGCGGAAGCATGTGAAAGTATTTAAATGTTTACTTTGAAACTCATGGCCTAGTTTCAATTCAAGGTTCTATATTTTCATTTGGACAAGTACTTTTCTTTTCTAACGCACATTCATGCAGTCTTCAAATTCTTTTTATAGAGTTATCTCCTTCGCTATTCGCTCGTTAGCCTGCCTGTGAAGTTGAATAATCAGTTCAGTATTTTAAATGTTAGTATATTTATCATGCTTTCCATCAAAATGCAAGGAATAAAATTCAATGAGTAAAAGAGAATTGAATGATTTGATATTCGAATAGAATAAACCATTCAAGCACGGGTGTAACCATGTAGCGAAAGCTCCACGTTTCAATTGTATTTGATTTGAATGTTTTTAAAAAATAGAACATTTTGAAACGGTATTTCGAATTTTTGTTACAACTTATTTCGACCTACTCGTCAAAACCTATCCAAATATATAAAACTTGAAATTTGACCTTTTTTGACCTTTGACCTCAATTTGTGACCTCCCTGACCTTGTAGGACAAAAACGGTTATAACAGTTGAATTTTGGACGTATTTTAGATGTCAAAACATACCTCACATCCTTTTTATGAATATTGCGCTCCAAAGCGCTTATAAGCGCGACCAGTGCGATTTGTCGCAGCGCGCTGAATTTCAATACCAAAAGTTTTTGTAAAATACTGAGTCCAACACCGAAAACTGCATGTCAATATGTCAATCCGTTCGAAAGTTATTGACGTGGCAGACGGACGGACAGAGCATTCCCATAAAGTACCCTTCGCTACTTAATAAAGAGTTTTAGCTATTGTACACTCTTTCAAGCATCATTTTTCACTTTCTACGAGTAAATAATAAATACACATAGTTTTGGTGGCGCTTTTCCTGTTGTTTAGTTGTAAAACGGTTTGGAAATAATGACTTGATTAACTGGAATGGATATTCTGGACTGGATAGGTAGGTAGTGGAGGTGTATGATTAACCCTAATGAATATGATGTTACTGCCAGCTGCCATTAACAATTTAATTCCATCATCATCTGGTCAAACTTCTCATTTATTTTCCATTATAACTATGAATAGGGTGGGACTGACGTTTCAATTTATCAAAAAAGCTGTTGTTGTTATTTTCACCTATAAGTTTGAAATAACTACTAAGGAGAAAAAGTGTCAGTTGACATGTTTCAATTTTAGAAATTACTGTAAAAGTTTTCCTCCTAATTATTCTCGAAAGAGATCACCCTAACTATAAACATGCAATATCCGGAAGGTGCTTTCACTTTCTCTCATCTATCCTCCAACTTCCAACTTACAATCAGTTAGGAAAACTATGAATAACGGGAGAAGTTCTACATTGCCCACAGCACTTTGTTAGTTTACAATGTCGTAGGGGGAAGAGATTTCGGTTACGCAAAGTTCTTTCATGTGCCACATACAAACACCTATTTTTATCCTGTTTTGACGATTCACGGACAAAGTGTCTAAACCAAAGGGTCTAAAAACCAAAGTGTCTAAAAAAAAGTGTCGAAGGTAAAAGTGTCGAAGGAAAAAAGTGTCTAATTTGCATTATCTCTATCTTTATCTTAGTTATCTCTATCTTTATCTTAGTTATCTCTATCTTTATCTTAACCTGATAATAACATTATGTCTGTCTTGGGCTGGTATTTTTCTCGGTCTCTTTTGGACTGTTGGTCAACATACTGAAAATTTGTCAGTATTATTTTGTGGTGAAAGGCTTATTTTAGAATTGATTGGAGCTCAAGAATAGCACTTTCCCAAGAATTTCCATTTGCTAAACTACAGGGGTGTCATTTTAACCTTACCCAAAGTATATACAGACACTACACTACTTCCATGAAAGAAAAATTTTTGAAGGACGAGATATTCTGCCTATTGATGAGAAGAATGTATGCTCTGGCTTTTCTCAGGGAGGAAATATATGTTACCTATCTATCATTACTATGGCTAGAGGTATGTATGACTGTGTTTTCCTACAATCGACACCTCAGACTGTGCTGGGCCTTCACAAATGCCTATACTTTTGCCTCCGACACAATACGAAGATTTCAGAAATTCATCAGATTTCCGGCGTTTTTCAGAAAACCATTTTAGACACTTTTTTTCCTTCGACACTTTTACCTTCGACACTTTTTTAGACACTTTGGTTTTTAGACATTTCGGGTTTAGACACTTTGTCCGTACACCGTTTTGACACAAGAGATTCAGGCAATTAAGTTGTCAGGGTTATCTATAGCTTAATCGATTTGCTAGCTTTGCGCGTTGCGTATGCAAATCTATGTAACCTTTTAAACCTTACAACGAACGGGGATGTTATGAACGTTTTTATTGACATAAAATGAAGAACTTCAAATCCTCAAAAATCACCAAGGGTCTACGACAGAGTTCCTGAGCTTTGGAACTGGAAACTTTCACTTCTATATTTCTTCATGAGTGTCTTGTGAAATTTGAAGTCAGCAGTGCAATTTTGCAAATGACTTTACAGTGTCGTGGGTGGAGCTTATTATGTAGGATGATTGCATTTCCGGGTAATTTTTTTGTACTAAGATAATCAAGTTTTTGAATTCATTAATGAGATGCGTAGGCAGGAGAAAATAAATACACTATGTATTAATTCAATTTATATTGATGCACCTTACTAAATAATTGTGTCAATAAATGAAGAACGAAAATTAATGATGATAACTTCTAAAATTAATTCATTAAAGAATTATCGTAAAGTAACAGAAAAAATTCGCAAACTCCAATAAAAACAAAATATCCAAATAACCTTGAACTAAAATAATTTTGCTCTAATCTTGTTCAAATGTTCTCAGTCCAAAAGATCAGAAGTTGCTTACTCAAACCACTAAACTTTCATACACATAAAAGCAATTTTCCCAATCCGATTCCGAATGTTCGATCAGTTTACACACACTGAAGATGAATGGGTTTGTTTTTCACCCGTCTCTACCATACACCAGATACACGCTGCTTCTGACTGAACCTTTGTAATTAAGATTGAGAAAGACAAGTAACATTTACTGCTTTTGATTTATAAAACGCTACGCATCTTTTCCCCTACTCCCCCTTCATAAACAGGCGTATCAATAACCCCTTGAGTATTAAACCAAACCAGCTCTGATTTCATTTGCATATGCACAATCATACACAACTGATGTTGAGCAAGTCTCCAAGAATTCCATCCCATGTTTTCCTCAAAGTAACATTCTAAGAATGGAAATCTCATTTTGCGGTTGGCAAGTGTAAAATAGTATGAAAATAAGGTTTATCGAAGGAAACCCAAGTAGCTCTGAAAGATAGCTTTAGGGTGAAGCCTAGGAAGAAGAAGTTGTTCTGCCTCATAAAAAGAGAAAGTAAACTGTGCAACATCAAATCCTATCCTGGACAGACTATAAATTTCACTTCCTTTTTTCCTGATGTAAAGCTTTCGATTTTATCCCTAGATTGAATTCATCTAACTAACTACTATGCTTTCGTTATACTTCGTTGGTAGTTGGTGCGTCTTTAAAATCAGCTGCCGTCTGAGTGACAAGAGCGTATAAATCTATTGTATGCTATGTTACATTACAACAACGAAATCAAACGAAACCACGAAAATTCATATAGCCCTTCCTTATCTATTTAACTAAACTGACAATAAGCCCTATATTATACACATTCAAGGTAAATCATATAAGGTGAATATGATTAGGATTCGCATTTCAGCATCTGAAAAAAGATGAAACACGTACGAAGCCTTAAGCTCAACCTTCAGAAGCAAACCAATCCTTCTTAGAGATAATATTCCAAATGGTTGAGGAAATCTAAGAGGAATTCTGTACGCTAAACCATTATAAATTTCTACGAGGATACAAATAAGACGTATTAGGTATTAAACTTTGTCCCTATTTATGACCGATTTTCAGATGTGTTTTCCTCTTGTTTGCAAAATAAAAAAGTAAACTGAAGGCACCCACCCCACCGTCATCACAGGTCAGGCTATTATTATACATTCACTTCCATGTTTTCTTTCACTTTGTAAATATGTGTAACGTAACATCAACCATAAATTGTTTATATTCTTACATTAGTTAAGCGTAGATGGTAATGGTACGAACTAACAACCACCGTAAGATATATCTTGCATCGATCACTTTCCTTCTATTCGCACTGAAATGCGTCATAAGATAACATATATATAAAAGATAGAATTTGTTCCTCACACGAAATACATGTATCCTGTTTCCACCTGACCTTTAAATCCTTATGCTTTCTCCTATGCTCAACTAAACATTATGGACCAAACATTTTTCCTTGTGGAAGGTAAAAGGTAAACTTGTATACAGAATTGTACCCGACTCTTGATTTGTTTGTGCACTTTGTTATTAAAATTTCCATAACTCCATTATGCAAGGATATTATATTGTATTATAAATTTATTGTAAATTGGAATCAATAAATCCGTCCGCAATTTTTCTTTATATTCGTTGATTTCATATTAGAGTAAATCGCTCCTATTCCATTTCCTTGATTACAAACTGATTTCATTTTCTCTGAGCTTCTAATATAATTAAAGCATCAGTGGAGCAAGTTGGAATCTTTAACTCAATCTAACTTATAAGTCTGAAATAGGTATACATAAAATAAAATAAATGGAAATATGATATGTATGTACACATGGAGTGGAAGAATATGCCATAAATACCTACCTACCACCAGCTCACAATGTTTTACTACTACGTTACGATTGATAGCAACCTCTCTGGGGTAAACATAATCAATCAAGCTCACCTTTGGGTACAGATAACGATTTATTTAGTCTGATCTCTCATCTGCTACCCCAATTTATTGATGTTTTTCAATACAACTTGTACAACCTTCGTAGCCGCAACAAATGTGACTGACTAAAGAAACAATATTTGATTCACGAGTGTGTGTGTGTTCCAGTCAGTATAAAAAAGAAGGAAATACTTGCAACTTCCGGGGAAAAACGGTGACGCTTTCCCTTTCCTGTTACATTGGTTCACCTTACTCAAAAGAAAGTAATAGTGACTGCATACAAACCTGATTGAAGTTTTGTCGTAATACAAACAAAAATACATTGCATGTACAACACACCTCTAGTTATTTGTTCCTACTTTGTTTCATCCCACAGAAAAAAGATGAATGTGGGTTCTTATTGATTATGTACATTGAAGCTACCACGCTTTCTCTTGTCACAGACTCAACTGGACTGACCATCACATTTATTTTATTTCTTGACTTTCCATTTGTTCCAATGGACTATTGTCACAATAGAACAAATCCTCCAAGCTCCATCTCCTATTTTTGCACGAGCTCATTCATTTAAGCAGAAAACAAAACTCTGCTATTCTTCTCCTTCTCTGCCTTTCACAAAGCAATTTCAATTTATAAACTAAATGAGTAACTAGAATCTATAGAGTATCTATTCCACCAATAGATTAGGTAACCTTAGTATATAGATGGAAGGTAAAGATAAATTGTGTGAGAAATTTAGCATGTTAAACTAGGAGGAAAATATATATACCTATCTATTGTTCTGGTTGCTGGGGATTCCTAATCTAATTTTGTATCCATAATTCAGCGACTGGGCCAACACCAAATATAACAAAGGTTTCGTAAATACATTATGCAAAAGGTTTGAAGCAATGAAGCCATAGGAGAGAGTATTTGCAACTTCAACTTGTAAATGATGGTTTTTTGGTGTAGTTGGTAATACAGAGTTAGGTTTACCAAAGAAAGTCAAATATATTACGTAGAGTAGATTGATGATCCCATTTCTCTGGCATGGCTATATCCTTTCTATTCAATCAAAAGTCAAGAGGTGAAGAGGTGGACATTGGTTAGATCAGAGATAGAGAGAAAAAAGTCTGAATTGTGATACCCACCCAATCCTTTGTACTGACTGTTCACTATCTCCCAAATCTCAACTGCATTTCATACTGTCGTAGGTATCACAATTTGATTGAACTTTTAGAAAAATGTAGAGAGAAGGTTAACTATTCCGAGTGAAAATAGCCATGTAGGTAGGATGAAGGATAATGTGTTACGTAAGAGAAAGTAGGTAATAGTGTAATAACACTTGATAATATTATGACCGGAATTTGTAGTTGAGTAGGTACATCGTTTTTTGAAGGGAAAATGGACCTAAAAAGAAGAGAGAATTTTCAATTTTCTGGCAACTCCATTGCCGCAGATTTCCAAAAGACTTATCAATGGATTTATGGACTCTTTTTCCCTTTCGGGAGACTGGAATCTAATATCCATTTCATTCCAGCTCACCAATGATTTAACATCTCAAAGTGTTTTCAACTTCCTTTAAATAAATCTAGAAAGGTACGCAAGGAGAATCTACTTTCTTTATTTTGTGTTACGTTACGCTCACGACATCAGACTCGAATGTATGAAACTTTTTTTAGTTACTAAACTAAATGCTTGTAGATTGGAAAGACACCTATGGAGACAGGGGAAAAAACAGACGGAAAAATGGAATAAAGAAAACTCAAAATTCTAATCATCTATACATTCCAGCATATAAAAGTTTTCAGTGTGTGAAACTCATCAAATCATAATTCTTTCCATACAAAAAAAAGCTCGCCGATACAATGTAATGCGGCTAAATATAGTAAAATGCAGTAAGTCTCTAAGAAAGATGTTTTTTGTTAGTAAAGACTAAAGTGAGTGAAAGAAAGAACGCAAAACAAATTCTCAAGGAGTATAAGGATTATGCAGGGGGTTTTACTCTTGACATAATGTAAGCCTCTAGCCGAGCTATTGAAGAAGAAAGTGTAAAGTTTGCCAGAAAAAAATGGAAGGAAAAGAGTAATAAAAAGAATGTGTTCGGTCAACCAAATCTATTGCATAAGTATAGAGAAACATGCAAGTTTATAATAAAAATACAAATTCACCATCCACATTTTCACAAAGAAAAAAAATCTGTTGTATAAAAACAACGCGGAGTTCAGTGTATTTAAAAGATTCTTATCATACATAGCCAGAAAAACCTTACCGCAAAACCGACATTAATTTTTCTTTCAAGAACGATTGTGTAATATATGGGCATAGCCTAGACAGGTAAATATTTTTTCCCACAAGGAATAGATTTTTGCATACATTTATGAAATGAATATTGGCAAAAATAACTTGCACATAGGCATAGAAGTTTTGCTAGAAAGTGATGCAATGACAAGGAACTGTAATATATCATGCATGATTTGAATTGAAGGCAGCTCATAGGTAGAAATATATTTCGCTAAATCCTTACATCATCATATCAACTATTCATCGTTGTGTCAAAGAAAGTAATGCAGATATATTTTCTTACCCATGACTACTTTATACTCACAAGAAAGAAAGAACAAGTTACATTTTTTATCCTTTTACTTCTTAACTTACTTTCTTCTCATATATATAATCCCACCTAATTCGAGTATATTAATGCGAAGAGTTTAGAACAGCTATCATTGAGCCTGACAAAAATGATTTGCTTAATAAGAGGTTTTCTTAGTTTTGAAGAAGAGGAAAGTTTGTAAAAGTAAGAGAAAGTTGATGGGTAGAATAAGAAGCTCGCATTTCCCCGAGTGCAATTCAAGTGATATGGAAATTTCTAATGAAAAAATCTCATGAGAAGGATTCATTTTCCCTTCCGTTCAAACTCAAAACTTTCATTTGGAAGTTAAAATTGCCCATCTTTGTTTGTAAACCGAGTTTTATAGGTGGGTGAGGTGAGACCAGTGAGACGGTATCTTTTAACGTGGAGAAACTTGTTTTCTTTTTCTTCCAATGCAATCTTTCATACCATTTTTTCTCACGTTGGTCTTGGTTTTCTGCCTAATGCCATGTCAGTTTTTACTTCTACCAGTGAGTACAACTACTAAACAACTATATTACATGAGCAGAGAAAAACTACTTTTTTACTCTCTCGCAAACAATATAAAAAATATTTAGGTTTAAAACACAAGCAGGGAAAATGTTTGGTCCTTCTAAAGTAAACAAAGTACGACTAGAATATCTTAACTCTGACATAGTATCTTAAAGTACCATATGTGTTTTTATACAAGCGAATGAAATGTAATTTTCTGGGGAAAAGTGAAACAGACGTAAACTTACACCGCTCAAGTTTTCCCATTGAGCCTTGATGAGAACGACTAAGGGACACGGCCACTTCCTGAGTACTTTCTTTCTGTTTCCTTTTTCTTATTTGAAAGCCTGAAGATTTGGACTGTTTCTGACTTGAAGAATCTCTACGATGTTGTGAAGAGGTGTTCGATGAGTCCGAGTTATCTCGGTGTTTATGAACACTGGCTCCACCACCCATTCCGTCCCTTCTCTTTATACACTTCTTTTGCTGCAAAGAATAATATAATAGATTTCATAGATTAGCCATTTCCCTATATCCACAGTGAGAATACATATTGCAATTCTATTCATAGCATCATCATCAACATACTTACACTATATAATATTATTATTATACTCTCATGCCTTTGCTCTCTGCTTGCAATTCTTCTCCTACTCATAGTACTCAGTCAGTCTGTCACTATGTGTATTCAACTAAGTACATACTAATACATTATATATGGGAAGAATAGAAAGTGAAAGAATGGAAAATTGTTATAAGAGAGAGAGAGAGAAAGGAGTAAAAGTAAGAAGAATAGAATGGAAGGAGTTGGACTGGACATGGTGGTGGTTTCGTAGGTGATACTCGTCTAGTGTGGGTTCTTTCTCTCTCGGTATATAATTTGAACAAAATCCAATGCACCTCTTACTTGCTTCCCATTATTTCCCCAGCTTTCCCTTTTCTTTCCTCAACCTTTCACTTTCATTTCGTCAATCCATTCCAATCCCGTTGTAAAAATTGGCGGATAATCGACCCAAGAGTAGACAGAACTACTCCCACTGTTCAAACTGGTGACTACCACCGGTATAATAGGACCTATCTCTTGTCTCGTTATTAGCTAGCATGTTCTACCCTAGTATATAGTTGAGACAGGTAATAAGTCGTAGTCATACAACAATGAAATACAAAACTCTCCTCTTTAACTTACAATCCTAATTCTATGATCGACGATCCTACACAATTCTTTCTCTAATACTCTCTACCTACCTGGTAAGCTTAGATCCCTTATGTCTACTCCCTTGTTACACAGTCGGTCACAATCACCACCACAATACACTAACTAACTACTCTACACTACTTCAGTTTAACTTTACCTTTACTTTAGACATAAGAATTTTTCTTATAGGGTAGTAAACTGGTAAACTTCCTTCTTTTTCTTACAATCAAAATCTTAAGCCTATTCTTTCATATAGACATTCTCACACTCATTCTCTTTCTCAATTCCATACACTTTTCTTTCCTTGTGTGAAGGAGAAAACATTATTATGACTTTGTTCGTCAGGAGCAGATATTACAAACTTATGTTTCAGACCTAATCCCATTATAATCCATCACATCTTCCCTCTATCACATACAAACACACACACATATATATATATATACAACAAAAGAGGGAAAGCAGTAGAATACTATGGGAGCATTTATAAAGCTTTCTCTTTAGGAAAGAGGATTGAAGGTAGGTAGTAAGTATATGTCATGTGAATATTAAGAACATAGATACAGAGATAGATAGAAAATAAAAAAGCATTGTCTAATGAATTAATGATTTCTAAACTTTCCTTTTTCCTCGAAGCAAAACGACTAGAGGGCTTATCTTTTTCTGATCAAAATGCGCGATACAAGATATCTACAAGAAGACGTCATCTAAAATCTCTACGAATAAATATAAAAAACTAGGTATTTTCTCTCGAGAGGGGAAACGAGAGATAAAAATTCCTAGAAGACTTCAAGACGATACTTGAAGTATCAACAGCATGCAATTAGCAACACCGTGTCAAAAATCCCCTATTCCCTGCCTATCACTAGTTTACAAGCTCAGCTACTTTTACCAAAAATTCCTTTCTCTCTAACAACAGTGTGCATTCTTCTCTTCCTTTATTGTCTGAAATCTCAAATGAAATAAATGTCAACTGGGTTTCTTGCTCAAAATCTTCGAGCATGGCTTCTAATTTTGGTTTTGGGGCTCACTTTGTTGCTTATGTTTTGTAAAATAAATTTTTCGTGAAAGACTCGATTCTTTTATAAGACCAAGGCCTAGAGAAAGTAGTTTCATGTCAATGAAAGTTGGCTTTTTGTGTCACATATCATTAAAATTATTTAGAGTTCAGAATATTTATGGATGAATTCTATAATTAAGGGTCATATAATTGATGAAATTCAATCTGGTATAGGGCTCAGGTGAAGCAATTTAATTTGTAATGCAATCACTAGCACGTGGTTTAAATCTCTGACTTAGTGTACACAACTTTAATTGCATGAATCTGTCATGTAACTTCAAGAATTATCATAATGCACGTATTTTAGTTTATTCTAAATTATAATACATTTATAAAGTGTGAAAGGAATAGGGGCTTTGTCAGAAATCAAATGGATTTAGAGATGTAAAAGCCAAATAGTAATTATTCTTTCAGAATCACTTGAAAATTGTTTTATTTGACAGCTTCGTACAAATTTCCAATTTTACTGAGCCCCCGTCTTGAAAAAAAGTTATAAAATAAGAGAAGTAATAAAATCAATTTGATCATCACCAGAATAAAATGGACCGTATAAGTTATCACACTTGTCTGCACTGACTGTTTTCAGCACAGAGTTTGTAACTCAGATGGTGTGGTTCCTGGGGAAAACTCATTTTTTGGTAGATTACGGATGACCAGCAATCCGGAAAAAAGGTATATTACATGCCGTTTCCTTTGTCTTGAAAAAAAACTGAGTGACTTCTTTTACGACCTGGATCTTTATTTATCTTCATCAAATCCGAAAAGATTCCCCCGATATAATTTACACTAGAACACTTACAAATCATGTTTCTCAATTGAAGATGTCCTCTTCAAAACTACAATAATAATCCATTTCATTCGCCTAGATTTATATTGCGTAATGTATATGACATAACATTCTATTGTCGTCATAATCAAAATATGTGGAACTCAACTTCACGCTAAAACGCGTCTTGCACGGGGACGACCACTTTTATAAGGCCAAATTACCAATCCATCTCAGCTCATGCTTTTCTCTCTAAATAAAAAGGAAAAACTTTCTCTAGCGATTAAAAATCTCCAGAATTTTCTGAGTAAATGGATGCAAGTATGATGTAGCTCGAAAAAATTAAATTAACTTATTGGAAACAACTAAAATGAGCTTAAGCTTTGATGAGTTTTTTTATTGATAAATAAAACAAATTTGCATAAGGATCTCTTGTCAATTAGATTTTTGAATAAGTTTAGTCATATTCTAAAGGATTCTAGGTAGTAGGTAGCTCTTCTGAAATCAATTTTTATCTTTAAATGTTCCAAAACAAAACAAAGTTTACAACCAGGCAGCCTCAGTAATTTAAGTTCGAAAATAATGTTAAATTATTAAAACGAACGAGGAAATGCAGATAAGAATCTACACGGTGTACCTAATGTACTGCATATCAATATGATTATAATTTTCAAGCATACAACCTTATAATTTGACTACGATAGTTGTATCGGCATATTATTATACGACATTAATGCATGCAGCTTATTACCTTTGACCTAGATACTTGAATAGAAAACAATAATGATTGGTATATAATGGGAAAACGTTGTATGTACACAGATAGATAGTAAAGCTACCTAATAGGATTTAACTTATCGGGAGAATCCAATAGTTTCTTTCTTTCTTTTTGTCATTCATTGGTTTATGTGGTATTTTTATTTTTGATATTTAGTTATTCTATAATTTTTGCAGAAGAGTACAACACAACATGCATGCTTTCAATCAGTCAGCATTATTTCCCCTCTTATAATTGTAAAAAAACAAAGCAGTGGAAAAGAAAAACCTAGCTTCTTAGGTACTTTAATTGTCCTAACTGCATTATCTAACCAAACCAAACCACGGTTCGAGTTCAACTAAAAAGTTTCAAGTGAAGCAATAGTAAGACTGTTAAGTTGACTCTGAACTTTATTTAAAGGTATACGAAGAGTAACTTTGGAGTTACTCTTGCACATAAAAATCCCCCATGCTTTTTCCTACTTACCTGAGATATGTATTATCTTTCACTTCTCCCTTTGCAGATATCAAATAATTGACCTAAATCCAAATCTGCGAATGTTCATATTTTACTAGCGGGGGTAGCACCGACCGAGTCCTTTCTTTGTCATTCTTGATGATATGGCTGTCGGCCAGAATTCTGGATATGAAAGCTAATTTATTTGAAAATGTGAATATGAAATGAGAGTTGATTTTCATATACAGTCTCGCTTTTAAAAGTAGCTTTGCAATTTCATTCTTCTGATGATTAGAACACTCAAGAGTAGACTGGTAGTCAGGAGTGATTTAATGCAGTATACACTTTATAAATCACAAATTTTACCTTTATAAGTATTATATTAATATCCCACATGGAAACAGTACAGTACTATAGTAAGACACGAATACCTCTTGTATTTTCCAACTTTCCCAGCTCTTTCTAAATGTACACTGAAAGTCTTTCCCATATTCAATTGGGACTGGCTTGATTGTCTTGTTACAAATGGAGCAATGACACCGCAAGGATTTGTATGTTTCAACAGATAATGGATAAAAACTAATGATACTTTCCACTCTGATATTACACAAGTGTGTTGTTTCCCTTTCGTAATGAAAATGTAATTTCACCTACAGCCTACAAGCATAAATTCTAAGTTATATGCATGTAATGTGCTCCATGAATTTGCAACAGCCATAAGGAGACAATAATGCATTAAGTGATACACTACTCTACGATTGCAAAATATCTTACACACTTATGTTGTCTCTCTGATTATTTCAACACACGAAACACAACTCTATTGAATAAAGTACACAGGTACAACAATACAATAGAATATGCTACGGTGTATAAAAGCATACTGATGAGTTTTTCCTCGTCTGTTGTCTCTATTATTATTATTGTTATTAGTTTGAGTCTAACTTAAGTGTGAACGAAGAAGGCACAGGTAGGTGGGGAAAATACGAGTACCTAACACCTACAGAATATTATTATCATTCCTATTTCTTTCGTGACAGAAGAACACAAGAAATTTGCATGACCAACAACATACCACATTAGAGAAAGTGTCCAGGGGGTTTTGTTATATTTGTATATTTTAATCTATCTTTTCTTTTTTCTTTTGATTACTTATAGTTAGAGTCAGTGGTGGGTTTACTCCGGGATGTTCATTTGACCCCATCAAACCAAAAAGGTGCTTCTAGTTTGTTTTCTAATTTATTAATGTTTCCTTACACGGGAGTTTTTCTACAGGATCGAGTCTGGTGCGTCCTGTGTGTCAACTTTCTACCCAAGCCAAGTGTGACATCACTTTTGTCGTTTTTATGCTTTCTCCCTTTGTTCTTTCTTCCTGAACTCTTTGTTTAATCTATCATCGTATAAATCCTACTTACCTACTATTCATATGTACTTTAGGACTGATTGAGTATGTTTGCAGAGAAAGCTAGATGCATAAATAAATGAAGAAAAAATATCATCTTACCTTTTATGAAAATACGTTGTCATATTTTTAATCAAAGTTCTTTCGAGGATGACTTACTTACAAGAAGTATATACTAAACGAGGACAAGGTAAAAGTCAGCAGGACACTATATGAGTCCATTTGCATTCTGTAGGAAAACACAGGAGAGAATTTCCGGCGGAATTCTTTATTTTGTCCTATTCACCTGTTGGGCTTCCTTTCACCTCAAAATAATAATATGAGAACTTTCCCTTTATTCTGTGTGAATTATTGGAACAAGAACTTTCAATGGGTATCGGTAGGTATTTATTGTGTCCAACTTAATCAACGTGTACCCGTCATCAACACGTGGTTATTTCTCAGTCCCAGCTAAACAACCACATGGAGTGAAGTTTATAAATAGCATCTTAAAAAAACTATTATATTATTGTGAACTATGCTACTACACATTTATTTGATGCACGCGAACGGACAATATCTTTCTAAAAAGGTGAATTCTCGAAATTTGTCAACTTGCCCCCTGGGGAGTAAAGTATGTTGACTTTAGTAAAAATACATAAGCACAATGCAAATCTTATCAGGGGTGTTTTGGAGAAAGTTAAAAAGAGAAAGTTAAAAGTGGGTGACTTGAGATGAATTGTCACCTTATAAATATGACATACCGGATAGGAGGCTGCCGGTGTTCTGAATCTCTTTTGACTCAACGGGGTCCTTTTTTATATTTTGTACTGTGAAGTTGAGCAAGTACTAGTACGGGATCTGATCCAATGTCCCTGTCCTTGCTATTCACGAAAAAACGGTACTGAACTACTCAACCGACCGAGTGTTCTGGTTCGGTGTATTCCGAAAACTCGGGCATGGATTACATTTATATGGCATTGCTAATGCTGCCCTTGCCGTTTAGAAGACGTTTCTTGGATTCCTTTTTATTTTACTTCCTTTAGTAAACCCTTGTGGCCCTTACTACCTTAGTTATTACTTACTACTGCAGACAATTCAATACACTACTAGAGTTCTTTTTTATCCCATTTGTTTTGAGCTGTTAAAGAACAATTTGTAGTAGAAAAAAGTCTAAGGTATTTTCTCCAGAATCCTTATCCAGGAATGCTTTTGCAAAAAAATGAACAAAGAAAAAGCTTAAGGAATGAAATGATAAAACGAGAAATATCCATGATTGCCTAGATAGAAAATGCTTGTATTACCAGCATTAAATGGTGTTATCACATAATCTATTATTTTATTAACTTAATTTCTTTTCATTTTATTGCATGTTTCCACTCTCATAATATCATCCCCGTAACATAAACTATTTCTTTTCTGACAATATGATGAAGAATAAACATGATTTATTTCCCAGATTCAATTTTTCTATTAGATGTTCAAATATGTTATTCCACTCTGGAGTAATTTTGTTGAATTTTATACTTAAGACTGTTATGGGAAGTTAATGGTACTTCCACTCAAATCCACCATCCTCTTTGAACTAACCTTTCAGTTAGACAACAAATGCTTATGACTTTTTTGTTTGTAGTAAATATACTTTTCTGAAAGACAAAGACAAGCAGCAGTACAAAAGGTCAATGATTAAATAAGTACCGAAGACAAAGAGAAAGACGGAGCATGGGAGACAGATAATATTGGTTTTTGAGGCACCGTGCAGGTTAATTTTTGTAGGTAACAGCTCACTCAAAATAATGCGAAATGGTAAAGTCAACATCGTATGACATGAAGACAAATTGTATTGTAAGACATTTATTACAGTGAAGTGACATTTGTTCAAACTCTTCTCTAGAGTTGATTTCAGGGTGATGGAAAGCATAGATAATATATTTTTATTTCGCAACTACCAGAGAATAAAAGGTATGAAACAAACCGGATAGTCACATTCAATAATACTTACCATGTATCTTATTGTGGAACATATTATGCATGCATACATTTTGCGTACACGATCAACGATGGATGTCATTTTGGTGTTGCATGTTGAAATTGACGTGGAATGAAAATGGACTGGAACGTGAACTCACGCAATCTTCAATCGTTGAACTAAAAAATCGAGCATATAATAATATATTAGATAGAAAGGTGTTTTTTGTATGGGGCTTCGTTTTAGATGAATGAATTCAAGCATTATTGAATTGCACGATGGTGGGATGGAAATATTATTCATTAAATTTCATCTCAATCGATGCCAAAAAGCTGAGCACTTGTTTCTTGTGAGTTTATTCAATAAAATATTTTGAAAACTCAGGGAGTCTTTGTGTCATCATATATCATGGATAGTTTTGTATTGAATAAGATAAAATGGTTTTGGACAATAGGCTGGTGAAATTTGAAATAGAAAGTTTTCTTCTCTAAACGTCTTTCGCAAATCTTGACGTCTTGACATTATGCTGTTATTTTATTGCTGTTTCCACACCTAATAATTTTTAAGATTTAAGAAAACTTGGGATAGCGTAAAGAGTACAATAGATCCCCTTTAAAATTTACTCTTATGTGCTGTCATCCTGGTTTCACTCTACTTTCTCTTATTATTTAACCTAGTCATTTCGAAAATTTAAAAATTTAATATTTATTTTTATGACAGTTTTCGGTATGGCAATTTTCATATAACTTTGTAATTTGAAATTGGAGTTTCCAACTTCAAATTGTTTAATGTCCAGGTTGAAGCTAGTTTAGCCTACCATGGACGGAAAGGATGAAATCATTTTAGCTAAATTTTATAAGCAATAGTTGCAATAAAAATTTGAAATCTGCTGTCACCTTTGGCTTCAATCCGTCAAGTTACAAATTCAAGAATAGTTTTCAATTCTACATTTTTTATTTTTTTGTTTTGATGCAGGCAGAAACATTTCGAAAGTTGAATTTGACTAATAACATCACATAATTAAAATAAATGTTTTAAAAGTTTTTTGTTAGGAATTCGGAACGGAAGTACGCTCATGGTAAAAGCGTATAAGCTATTAATCATAGTGAAGAATGTATAAGACAATCTCAAGAAAATAAGTTTTCATTCAAGCTTTAAATTAGAGTAAGAAGAAAGCAGAGATACAAAAACATGGAAGTCTATGCAGATTATGTGATTCATCGCGTTTCATAAAGGCACTTAATTACTTAACTAAAAATACATATATTATATCATTTGCTGTAGTTAAGGTCTTTAATTTCTGACAATGTTTGTCAGAAATTAATGCTAAGCTCTTTGAAGTACCCTTTTCGTTTCCAGCTAGAAGCTCCAGCGTAATACCGCTATACGTGTGATAAAATGAAATATTACTATTTTCAAAATATTAAATTCTTTTCATCCCAGTTTCACATTAGGGAAATGTATTTACGTACTAGTCAGGTTCTTAGCATTTAGTAAATATTTTTAGCTTTACTTTGTTACATTTTAATGGTAATGTGTTTGTATGAAATTTCTTCTTTCAAAGTCAGACTGACGTCAAATTTAGAATAAAATCTTCTAAATATTCCAAGCTTTCATTTTAAAATGTTAAACAAGACTATAAAGGAATTTTTTTTCTATTATAATATGCATTTTTACAAACTTGCATTTACAACATATGTCCTACGTTATTTTTGTATTCAATTTCAACATAAGAAGCTGAAAAGGTTAGAAAATTGGGAGAAAACAGCGTATATATTAAAATAAATCCTCCCATTTTCAAAACAGTATTTTCAACAGATTTAAATATAATCAAAGCAATCAAATATGTATGTTTTGCTGTGGTCGAAAAAGATTTAAGTTCTATAATGTAAGCTGTACATGGATAGTTGGGTTTTAGGTACTTTCATGGCTTAATGAAAAATTCAAATAAAAACAGGAAACTTTATTTTTTCCTGTTTCGGTATTCTAACAAAATGTTCAAAGAACCAACACTTATAATTTCTTCAGACATTTTCAATACGCTCCAAAATCTTACGCAATTGCATTTAGCCCAAAACCTTACAGAAGAGGAAATGGTTTTTGGTAAAGTTTTCTACTCACCTGTTAAATCATAAATGAAGCATTATACTTCATTGCAGATTTTAATGTTGTAACTTAATTTTTTATGCTCTGTAGTGGAAATGCGTTCAAGCTATATAGAAATAGTTTAGAATTTAATCTTCGCCCGGTTTATTTGACGAGCTCGAAATTGCTGATCAGATTAAATACTGAACCTGAACTGCGCGTACAAAATTAGCTGACAACTCACCTAGTTAAATGTAACTGAAAAAGAAAACAAATATTTTAAATTCCAGAAAACAAAATTTTCAAATGTAAGGATTCGCCTTTGCCTATTTTGCTGACTCAGACAAACATGAAACAAACATTTTCTCTTAGAATTTTAGCGTTTTTTGAAATGTAATCTATATAATTTTAGTCCATTTACGAGCTAGTAATGAAATTTTGTTGCGAAACTTCTCTATTTCCCTATTTCACCACTATTTCGGAAGATTATTGGCAAAACAAAAATATTCTGGACCTTTCAGTAGTACTAATGCTAATGATATGATAATGACTCAAATAACAGGCTGTGTGCCAAATATTTTGGCAGCATTTCTCCGGTAAATAAAAATTACAATGTGCAATTAGGAAAAGTTTTGTAGATGAATGCCAATTACGCCAATTATGGTTCGATTTAACAAAAGTATCTCAGTTGGTAAAGAAACTTGGAAAAACTTATCTCCCTAATTAGACCGTTTAGTTTTAATGCAAAGTAAGTTGTCCGCTGTATATAGATTAGATGGTTCACATTGAAAATATTTATTTAAAAAATTCAAACACCAAGTAGAAAGTTCGATAGAATGAACGATTATATTAAGGAGTAAATCACAATCAGCCACAATTACTAATTCCAAATCTATTTACTACACCATCAATACAATTAGTACACCAACGGTTTAAAATTTTATTTTATTTGTTATAAATTTTCAAGCGAACAAGGAATGTAAAAGGCAGTGGGAAACAAGGTAATGGTGTAAAAATACAAATACAGAGAATGTTAAATGTCAAGCTAAGACTGACATTTTAAAATTTAATTTGTATTTTTTTAGTATTGGTAGCTCTAGGCTGTATCCCTTTAACAGCTGGTAAATTCATTTAATGATTTTTAGAATTGAGGAAGCTGTCATTTTGAGCAGTGAACTTGAGGGAACATCAATCCCAATTAATAATAAATAAAGTCTTAGTTAGCAGGCAGTTAAATTAGTACATAAAAGGTAACAGTAAGTTACAACAATAAATTAATTAAAATAGATAAAACGCAACTTTTGTGCAAAATTATTGAGATCATAATTATACTTTAAAATTTAGAATATTAGTCAATGTTTAAAGTCACTGTAACAATTCGTAGGTATAACCAAACAGTTTCGAGTCATAAGTATTATTTATTACTGTTAGAATTTAGACTAGATTCACGTCAAGAACTGGAGGGTATGCGAACAGCCAGAGACGGAAGGTTAACGTAGGGACAGAATTAGGGTGGCTAGGTCCTACTTCGTTAAGATTTCAATCGAATTGCAATCAAATCCTCGTCAGTGCCAAAGGACATTCTTGCCTCTTCAAAATCTGAGACCGAAATTTGACAAACACCTAAAATCAAAACAGTTTGATTAAATTATGTCATTTAAAAGGCACGAGTACGTACGATGATGATGAAATAAATGCTTACGATCACTTAGACCAGGGTTCCGATAGTAGACCACTTTCTTCTCAACACTGTAGCCAACTAACACGATAAAATGTCCTTGATATTGATCGCAGCAGAGATAACGGCATACGAGGAGGAAGTTCCATCGGCATGATAAGCAATGGAGCAGATTTGCATTTACCAGAGCGATCATCGGTCCAGATGTTGCAAGATAATAGAAAATATCTTCAATTGTAAGAGACCTTTGTGATACCTTCAATCCATATTTTTCAGGATTCCGAAATAGATTTACTACCCTGGTTGTGTCCTATTCAGTAAATTTTAATAGCTTGTAATTGCTCATCTTCAGTGTTACACTTTACTACACATTTAAATTTATTTAATAACCTTGTCAATAGCTCCTTTGTAGAATTGTTCTTTCTTTAAGTCTGGGTTTACTCCCATGCACATTGTGAACATTTCATGTTTTACACCGTAGTATGCAAGAATGTAGCAAAGGTCTATTGTCCATGTGCTAAAGAGAAATTAAAATTCCAATCAATATTTAAAATTATCAAGCTTTAAGAATTTATAGCAAGTAACTTTGTCACCACCTTTCTCCAAAACCAGTTTCAGGATTGCAGGAGAACCACTTTAAATTTGAAAAAAAGTGCTGTCGTTGTTCCTTATTCAAACACATAGCGACACATGAGATGCCACAATCCCAATCAGACTTTTGGGTTATGTGGTCCACATTATGTAGAATTCGCGGAATGTCAAGAAGAAAGTCCACGCTCCTTTTCCTACAAAAAATTATTATAGTCATAATTCAATCTATGCAATTCATACTTAAACGTTTAAAACAGCCATTATGAATTTACTTACTTAGGAGACTCAATGACTGGGTAGACCAATTTCTCAGGATGTAGAAACGGCTCGAGGTCAATAGGAATGGCAATTTTCGACCATGTATTTGGGTCAAGAGATCTTGACCCAACGCCTAGACCCGTTCTTAGCAGTAAATCATCCGATGACTTCCTGCTATCAAAAGGTCTATCGTGGGACTGCACAGCTGCTCGCATCACCCTTGGAGAGTTTTGAATGCTGCTGCTGATGGTTGCATTATTACTAATTTTGATAGGCGTTGTTGTGTTCCTCCGAAATTCGGAATCTGAGAATCCTCCAATACAAACCGAATCGGAAATACTTCGACTAGTTTGCTCATGTTTTGAACTATGGTCAATGATGGCGATATTATTGCTGTTGATTAATTCGGTTGTCGTAGCACCTTCTGTCTCGTGCGAAAATTCCTCCATTTATTGAATTTAATTTAAATGACAGGCAGAACCTTCTGAGTATTTACTTCTTTACGCTTTCTTTAAAAAGCTTAGTCTCGACTAATTTTCTGGCACAAACAATAATAATACTTTTGACACAATATTGTCATTAGTCTTATAATCTTTAACGATCACTGTATAGGTTATGCTAATTTAAAAGGTCAAATCTGCATGCGTAATAAATGCGGAAACTCACTCCGATACAATTACTGAAAATCCATAATTATTAACTCCAGTCAAACCTTTTAGCTTATTTCCTTTTTAATAATACTAAATTCTACCTCCAACCTGACATACAGGAGTATTTGAAACTTTCTGACAATTAGAACATACCATTGCAAACCTGCATTGCATTACATATTACATATACAGACAGAAATTCTCTACAAATTTTAATAGTTATGTTGTACTTTGGCAGTTTTTGTAAATGTAAGTATTATAATTGAGTGTATATTATGGTAGAACGATGTAAAAGAATGAATCATTTATAAATAGATGAATACAAGGTAATTTGCCCAACTAATGTGTAAATGTCAGACTATCATAATAGTGAAACGAAGAAGTAGAAGAAGATCTATAAAGTAAAAGAAGACAAGTACTGGAAGTTCGCGAATGTATTTCATGCACGTATGTAGCATCCAAGGACCACTCTATAGCCATTTCTACATAAGAGATAGATAATTCAATAAAATTCGATCGGGGATTCCGGACCACTCTTCCTTCTGGACTCATTTTATTTGGAGAGGGTGAGACATCATATGGAAATGGTAAAAACCACTCGATGACTTTACAAACGCTGAAACTAAAACGCTCAAACGCACAAGCGCTTCGATCTCAACTCTTTTTCAACATTTATCCAAAGGAAATGAACGCTTTTATTATGACGCTTACGTGATGAGCAAACAAAGGTTTTTTGATTGATTTCATACATTTTTCTCATTATAGAAAACTAGCAATTTTTAGCATTGAGTTTTGCTAATTGAACTCTGGGAGTTGAAAATTGTGAGCCAAATTTGAATACAGGGAAATATACACAAGTTCATTTGATTGAGATTGAGATGGGTCGTGTGGATTTTTCACTTTAATTTTGACAGGTGACAGGTTGGTCGAATGAAATAATAATTGACTTTCACCAATTTCCCCGTATTCACCTGATTTAGGATGTCTGGAAATTATTACTTCGTCGTTGTGGGTCATCATGATAATCCCTTATTTGAAATGGAGTTTGCTCCACCTGCTAAGGAGGCCAAGGTAAGTGGACAAAATCATTTGTTTTGTTGTTTTCTTTGACCAAATTTGAAATTTGTGTCATCAGGAAATGCTACAAAAAGGGAAGTGCAAAGCAAAGAGCCATCCGAATTTTGAAAGTGATAATTAATATATTTTGCACATTCGGGTATACCTTTTGTTTTTATACCCGACCGAAATCCTGCCACTTTTAATACTACACACTATTTACGACTGACCATTTACAATTTATTTAATGATTCTGATGATTTCGTTTCAGAAAGAAGATCACAGCTATTTAAATCAATTCATAGCCCATGCAGCATTAGATCTGATTGATGAACACGTTTGGAAAACCAATAATATGTATTTGAAAGTAGTGGATAAATTTAACGATTGGTTTGTCTCTGGATTTGTGACCGCTTCGCAAATTCGTTTTGTTATGCTACATGATCAGAAAAACGATGATGGAATCAAAAACTTTTTCCTAGAGTTGTATGAAATGTATATTAAAGTAAGTAGTTTCATAATATTTTATTCATTTTGGCATGTATGAATTGAATGTATTTAATTTAAGCAATATGTTTTATTTTGTACCTTGCAGTATTGTATGAATCCGTTTTATGTACAAAATACTCCAATTATCAGCCCTGCCTTTGAGAAGAAAGTAGCGTTTTATGGACGTAAATATTTGGTCGGATAGAAAATAACTCGTCGTAACTTAATTTAGCCTTGTAAAATTCATGTTGTATATTTCAGTAAGATTATGTTCACAAAATAAACTTCATAATCGCGCATTTATACTCTAAATGTTATCATTTTGTATGTGAAAGTCGTCTAGACGTATTTGCAGATAATATCCGTAGGTCTTAAAATATAATAATACAGTAGTGAATAAATTATAAAATACATTTATGCAAAATAAACATAATTAAGATGGAAGATGCTCAATTCAGTATACACTACATTCCCCTTTCCAAAGTAGTTATCTGTAATATTAGTTAGGTAATTTTTGTCATAAAAATAAAAAAGCAATGATAATGACATGAATAAACGATCCCTTAAAATCAAGCAAAATAGGTTCAAGTTGTTGTTGTTGTTTGTTCGATTTTATAATGTTTGTAAGATTATACTAAATATTTTGCTATTTAAAAGTAACCTTCTGCGTAAAGGTGCCTGTATTGTTTGTGGCTGTATATTCACAATCAAGTATTTTAAACTCTACGAAAAGCTGTCATATTATGCATTTATTACGATCTATCAATTCTATCATGATGGAGGATGAAAAATGTCAGCAATGTTTTTTGAGTTTATCAATTTATTTATCAACCATGCAACAAACTAAACGTCTTGTGAGCACTTCAATGACTTCAAAATTTCCATTTACACAGAAATGAGCAACAAAATTGTCCTTCCTACCCATAGTCCCGGTTAACATTTATTTCAACCTTTAAACCTACAAATTAATATAAAATATGACCTTACGTTGATACAACGCGTTGTATCAACGTAAGAAGTTTGTTTATGGAAAACCCAACCGCCTCATTCATTCATGAATCCTATTTTTATAAAGCTTCCGCTTCCGCTACCAAACAATATTTCTCTGTACTGTAGTCACAAAATTTGCCAAATGCGACATGATTAACTTTTTAAAACATTTCGAAGTTTAACATGCAGAGCAATTAAAACAGTTTCATTTGTAATCATCTAATCATTTAAATGCCAGTCAAGTAAATTGACTTGGCCTCAAACATCTTTTGCATGCAATCAGAGAACATTGATAAATTTTATCAATGTTCTCTGGCATGCAATCGCAATGCAAGCAATGGTGGTCGAGGTTGAGCCTAGGAAAGGGTCTCATCTGGCCAAGCTTTCAGCGTATAGGCCAAGATTAGAGTTGCACTACAACTAAGGAAAGGGGTGTTCTGTCTGTGCTCTTCTATTTCTCATCGTGTTTTCATTTGAACAGTGTCTACAGATAAGTAGCCGCAGTAAGTCGAGTAGGAAGTTTCGTATCGTCGTAAGTAGCTGTACAAGTAGTGCTAGAAGTTTGCTATGCTATATCTATAATATGTATGAAGTATCAGCAGATGATCTTTACCCTTAAAAATGTTAGTGGCGCATTTTATCGATGTTCAATAAGAACATAAAAGTTAATTGTTTTTCAAAAATGTCATATGTTGGCTTTTAAATCATAATAATAAAGGATGATGTTGCACCTTGGTTAATTAACATAAGTAAGGTAGTATTTAAAAAATGGTTATTCGCCCCTTGCAAATCCCAGGTAAAAAGTGTATTTACATTCATAGCTGGCGCTTGATAGAGTAGACTATTTTAACAATCTGTGAGAGTAGTTGGGGTCCGACTGAGCTTGAGAAAAGGCAGCTGCACTGTATCTCCCTTGTGTGTTGTGTCTGTGTCACAGTCAACAGTGAACCTTCGTCAATTCAGCCTGTGTTTTCTACGTTCTATTTAAACACAATTAATTGACTACGATTCACTTTTGGAATATTGGAAATATTAATTAGAAATTATTAAGTGACAATTCAAGAAAACATCTCCTGCTCCTGTCAGTCTACCTACATTGCATTGCCTAAATAAACAGTTGATAGCAGTGTGCAGTGCACAGTGCAGTCGCAGTCAGTGGGATCAAATGACAAAAACAGTTTGTGTTTTGCAAGCAAACACAAAATATCAAATCAAACATCAACATCGCGAATTAAAAATTCACAAAATATTCACTTCTATAAAATGATGCATTATAGGATTGCAAATTCTATAATTAATTTATGATTTAAAATTCACAAATTATTTGTTATTAACTTCTATAAAATTATGCATTATTGATTATAGTGTATAGTGTATAGGATTTGGGATTTCACATTCTATAATTTAACACACGGATTAACGCCCTGAAGATTCTGGATTCAATCCCGTCAACGAAACACTAACAGGATTACGTGTCGTTGTAAGTGTTTTCAGTTTTGTGATTTTCCATAATTGCAAAAATATGCAAAGCACAAAGGGCAGATTATTTCAAACTAATTAATTTGTAATTTTTGTAATTCAATACTAATACATAATATTGCAGAATGCAGATTTTGGATTTCAAGAAAATACAACAACTCAAATGGGCGTCGTTTCTTAATTTAGAAATTCTTAAACATTTCAAAATCCAACATTAAATGCCATGCATGGATGAACAAATTTGAAACCAAAACATCACTAAACACCCGGGTGCCGGGCACCGGGAGGGGTAACGAAATGAAAATGTGTAACTTGTGACCACGTAGTGTGTAGTGACTTAGTTGATAGTCAATTTTATAGCACATAGATTAATTGGTGTTGGCAGTGTGCAGCAGTGGGCGTTTTGTGAGTGTTGTTATTTAGCAGTTCTTTTGATTTCGGTTTAACGTTTTTGACGTTTAACATTAGTAAATTGTTATTAGTCTTATGTAATTTGGAAGGAACCACCTGTGACCTGCTGACTGTCAAAAATTATAAAGTACATCGTGCATAGTTGGTTATTTACTGGACTGGACATCCCAATTTTGTGATTTAAATTAAGATTCTATACACACTCAACACTCAATGGAATAGGGACTACGAAAGAAAGGTGAGAACGGTATTTAATTGACAATTTGCATTTACAACCAATACTCTAAAATAGTCTGTCGTTTGAAATTGAAAAGCTTTTATCGTATTTATGTCAGTCAACTATTGATCTTTCATAGACTTGACTGTGCCTGTGTGTATTTTTATGGTTAACGAAACGAAAGAATAACAATGAAAAACGACATACATAAGACACATTTTTTAAAAGATGACAAACGATGTTTGACTAAATTTTAACTGGACAGAGTTCAAAATTGTAACAAATGTCGCGTTGTCATTATCTTGTTAACTGTTAGGTTTAAGATAACTTTCAACGGCGATAATATGTCCTTCTTGGTCTTGATATTGTCATTTATCTGTTCGGTCTATAGACTGGCAGACTGGCATCTATCTGTTTTCTGCTGGCAAGCTGGTATATTGTAGTAAAATGTATTGTGACACTTTTGAAGTATAGCATAGCAGGTGACAGGTGCACATCACAGTCAGCATATGAATTTAATAATAGTTGATTAAAATATCAGATTATTTCAAACATTTAAAAAAAGCTTTATTCATTTTAATAAAAAACATTTTTGTTTTTGAATTGCTGCCCAAAGTTGTAAAACTCAAAGTTTATAAAAGAAAAAAAATTGATACTGATGATAATTGCAGTTCTTGCACCTGAAATACTTGTAAAAACCATTTTAAATGCACACATCAAATAAATTAACATCATTCCTAATTGAAATAATAGCAATAAAAAGTATTCTTTCACAAAATGATAAATCATATAAACCAGACAAGGAACACGAGAAGTTTATGCATACTTTGTATTCAGGCCTATGACACAGAACGATAAAATTACAATACATGACATTTCAAAACAATGTTCATCACAAAAGAGCATTTCGTTTATTATTATTAGTTTTATTAAGTCGTTCGATGAGTTATTGGCTTCATTCCAAAAGAAACAACATAGGCAAATGAGCATATATGTTAATAATATAAATGTATTAAAAATTAAAGAACGAGTCCAGAACTGACCATTTGAGAATTGAGTATGAGTTGTATCTGATATATATATATGTTATGTAAATCCACTTTTGAAATAAAACGTCGAAAGAAGTGCGAACTGCATTTAATAATTCATTGAAAAAGAGCACAAGACAATTTAACGGCGTTTCCTGTAGTTTTTGCATCCTTGCATCGTAATCGTTACCAAATGTATTGTTATTTTTCAATTCTGTTAGTACAAATTAATCAACATTATTATCTTCTCCGTTTATAGTTTTTGTTTATTTTTATGTTACACAGGGTCTTTAAACTTTAAACCTTGTTTTTAATCTTTAAAACGCATGGTAATCAGGCACGGGTCCAACGATAATTCAACATGTATCAAATGATTTTTTAAATGTTCTGGTGGTACTAGACACTCTAATGCATGATAAGTAAACAAACTAGATGAATTGCTACAAGTAAAACTTCAAACATCAAAACAATTATTATTATTAAATACTTTACTCTATTTGCGATAGAGAAGATAGGGTAGTATATGATTATTACTTAATGGCATAGTATTGTCGGAGTATCATTCGTGTAATGGTGCTGAATTTATTTTTATGGTTTCTGTTTACTTAAGTTGTGGATTTTAGAACCTATGAAATTTAGATATTTCCTGTAACATGTTTTCCTCCAAGTCTATAAAAGACTTGAAAGGTACATACAGTTGATCTCCCATCCTCATCAAACAACGTAAATGTAATCAACTTCTAACTACGCTACGAAGGAATGAGCTTGTGCTCGTGCCAGACCAGAGCCAGCTTAAATTTAACTCTTCTTTTAGGCTAATATACGTTTCTAATGGTTTTGGAATTTATTTGGTTTGTATACTACGCTGTTCGTTAGTTCACTTATCTGCATGCTGCATCCATTTCCGTACGTTTATATCGTAGTATGATAAAGCCGCATTTTGATGTATTGTTTTGTCCGTGCACTTTCAATTTTAACCAAAAGATCACGTTTAATTTTTAGTGAACAAAAAATCTGTAATTGAGTGCACATCATCCTTGAGGTTTCTTCGTTTGGAAAGAAGGCAACAATCATAAACATAACAATTAAAATGTTATACTATCCGTGAATATAAATTCTAATGAATGTAACCGAAGTGTTTTCGTCAAATTAATCTTTTGGATAACAGCATACGACAAATAATATAATGATACAGTTAAACTGTGCATAACAATCTTTATGAACAAAACAACTGTGTTCGCTTAATGTATATGTCAAGTAAATTAACTGAAAAATTCCACCAATACCAAACATTCGTAATAGTGTTGTGCATCATCCTCAAAACTTAAAAGTTGCAAACATATAAAAACATAGCATAACGCTAAATCTTAAACGGTGATACTTTATAAGAGACAATTAAATAAATAAAATAACTGATGGTGTTCTTCGTAAATTCTTCAGGGAAATTGTTTACGAAGAGACAAAAAAGCACAAAAAATCTGTTAATATTCGGAAATTATTTGCATCCTGCTGTTCAATCTCTTCAGGCAGGTAAGGCATATGTTTCGTCACATAGGAAAAGTTGCAATACCGTAAAAGGCTTTGATTAGGATATGTAACGTGGAAGTTTTTGTTGCAAAAATGTAGAAGACCTTGCAAATGCAAACTCTTCCTTTGCACTCTCTACTTTATGTTTATACTTGTCCATGAGATGAGATGAGCTAAGCTATCTTGAATGCCGTCAATAGTTTCACTCATTAAGTATTCCTTCACATGGCTCTGAGAATTTTTGTATCTAAATTGGCATTTTGCAATTTTTCTTCTTGCTAAAGATGGAAGAAAGACGTAGTTGGTAGTAAATGAATCATAAACAACAAACAAACCCTGACTTACCTGACTCGACTATAACATAAAACTCTTTGTTAATATTTAATGAATCGTCTGGTTTTAATGCATTAGTTGGGTTGACTGCACAGACAGAGAAGTTTGATCTTTGCTGAAAGTTCATTTCATAGTAGTCAGTGACGAGTGATGATATAAAATGAAATCATTTGTTGCAAGTTATGAGTAATGTTTTATTGTAATTTAATTTAATTTGAAGTAGTAAGTCGAGCAAAAGGGAGTAATCGTCTTGAGTCGCGTCACCATAAAATTATGATTATTCTGCGAAAAATTTTATTTCCTCGTTTTTTTACGAATCATAAGGTAAAAACGCAATTTGCAAGAAAATTCTTCTCTCGTTTGATGGAGAAGGTAAAAATGAACAAAATTAGAAAATGAGCCCTCTTTACTAAAGCAGTGAACTGAAAATGAAGAACTTCGGTGTGCTAGTACTAGTCACGATGTCAAATTAAAAGATAACGGAATAAAAGCTTAAAAATCACTTTTTCGTGTAATTGAAGAAAGAACTTAGCAAACGGAATAATATTCATACAGTTTTTAAGTTGTATCTTTTGTATTCTTCTATTTATATTTTTTGTATGGCAGTACAAATTCAAATTATGGTATTCATTTAAAAAACAAGACGGCACAGCAGAAGTACATCTTCAAATGTCATGCTTGGCATGTTTTGATCGTTTTGTTTGCATTAACCATCAAATTCAACACTTTGCCGTGAAGGGAATAATATTTTATAAGTGATACTTTTACTGCTTAAAGGGTGCTTTATAAGATTAGTTAGATTTAGATTGTTATTAAGCGAGCAAAATTTAATGACAGTCGTAGTAATTTGAAACGCATGGATATAGGCAGCAGGGGTTGTTTGTTTACCTTCTCGCTGGGTACGTGACAATTAATCAGCAATGATAAACGTGCTTCAGAAATAAATTAAAACGGAATTCGTGAAGTCAAGTTATTGGAAACGTAATTTATTTTGTGGAATTCAAGTCTAGGGAATTATGTTTCACATAATTTTCATATTTCATGTAACTTTTTGTGCCTACTAATCAATGATTAAGATTAGTCAATGGAAAAATTTAAATGTGCAAGTGAATAAAAAAAGAGTTAATCATGAGTGTACTCTTTAAATGTTATGGATTTGCTTTCCTCTAAAATTTTCTGAACTATTGAATATCAACAATTAGTGATCAGCGAATGAAAGACTGGCAACGGGTCGATTTAGTAAATAATAGCCAAGGATTTTTTTACTCAGTTTTAGTTTTACATACTACTCTACTGTGTATTCCTTTCTTTGAAATTTGCTTAAACTTTTTTATTTTTATGCACAATTAGAAATTCAGAAATGAAAGTTGACACGTCAGGAATTTCGAAACAGAATCATTCCTCTTATAATAATCAACTGTATTGATTGAATTTGAAATTCGTGTTCTACATTTGCTCTACTTCTGTCACATTGGTTTTTAGACGACTTCTTAATTCTGAGGGAAGTTGCTTTTTTATGTCACACGATGTTCTCGTATTACTTTAATACTAAAGCTTAAGGGTTGCATTTTCATCTATGAAGGAATTGTAAGAAGGACTTAAAAACTAGGAACTGGACGAGGAGGAAGGGTTGGAATTAGATGCTTGAGATTAGTTGAGATTAAAGTACATTAAGATTAGCAGGCGTATGTACCTGTCCGTCATCCATAGCTCCTCTTGAAGTTTGACAGCAAGTGGGAAAATTACTTGTTGAGTACTAGTGAATTATATAACACGACAACTACCAACGACAGAAGTAGCAGATTAAGAAATCGTCCTTTTTGTAATATCTGTAGATTTTTTCTAGCCTAAATAAAAATAATCTAATCATACATACTGATCTAGTCACTTACCACATGTCAACTGCATAGGTTTGATTAATTCTTCAAGACATGTCTCTAACAACTCGGAAGAAGCTTCTTTTAGTTTCATGTAAAGAGATTTGTAGTATGAAATATTGGAAATTGTAAACCAGGAAACGATCCCTCTTGTACATAATGTATATTACTCTATAATCTTTGATTTTACGTACATTTCCCATCCAGATAGATTGTCTATGAACATAACGATGGCACCAAAGTTTCCGGTGGTGGATACACCCAGTTAGTTCCTTATAATTTAGATGCACAAAGTTTGAAGGGTCATTTGTCGTTTCGTACGGCGGAAATACCTTGTAACATAACATATGTTGATGAAATACTTTAAATTCGTATTTCCGGATTTTAAAAGCTGTAATTTAGCTGCATTATGGCAATTGACGCTTTTCACTATGCCTTTGTTAGCTGTAGGTAAAACCGATTTAGGGTAACTAACTACGAGTTACAATTCAATTACGTTGACTGCCCAGATCGTAAAAGCATAGTTTTTTCTTAACTTACAACACTTTATTACAGATGAAACTTAAATTCAATCAGATTTGTTAGTTATATTCCATTTGTAGTCTGCAGTACATCAAGTGCAAGTAAATTATCTTATTGTATTATTTACGTAAGTTTAACTTACAAGATCTCTTTTTAAATTTGAAACAGTCAACAGAAGTTGCAGTACAACGGATTTAAAAAATGTTCAAGTATGTTTATTTGTCTAGTGAAAAGTGCTCAATTTGAATCGAGAATCTCAACCACTTACAACTTAGGAAGCAACAATTTTTTTTACAAAAGAACTAACTTTACTTAAGTAAGTCATCTTTCAATCTCTTTCGGCTCTCTTGCTTACAACTAGTTAAACTGTGTAGAAAATAAATGCTTCATCACGATGATTTATCAAAAATTGAAGTTTGAAAATGGTATGCTATAAGTAAAATCATGTCTAATCAGAGGGTTTGTTGTACACTGCATTTCAATTACTATGTTAAAGCAGATCATATGTCACTTATCAGTTATCATCACGAGAACAGGATTATTCAAATGAATTTCTTCATATGGTACACCCATTCTTGTCTGTAAAATTTATTTGATTATTATTATTATTATGGGGTTGTCGTGGCATAACACTCGCTCAAAGTGATTTTCTATCCTTAAGTTGATACTTTTATTTTTAAAAACAGCTTGTCACACTGACTGTATCTCCCAAAGTGTATTCAATTACCGAATACCAAAAATTCGAAGTCTCCTACTCCTGTTTACTCCACAGTCCACAGCCTTCTTTTCCATTATCGTAAATAAAAAATAAAAAATTTATCAACAAGTAAGTTACTATGCTACTACTTCCATAATGTCACCGGCCAGTTAAGCCGTACTTTTGTTGTATTTCATGTACATATTATGCATTCAAATTAAATACGAATTAATAATAGCTGGTTAAATTCTATGAATTTTTGTTGGTCATACAGTGGATATATTTTTATATCCATATCCAACAAACCTTCCTGTCAAAAATCAATGCCTTTTTATAGATGTGAGAAAAATGTGTTTTAATACTTTGCATGTGAGTAGTAGATTTTTTCTCATCTTTCAAGGTGTAAAAATTAAGAAAGGAACGCTTTAGTAGAATGAATGATTAACTATATAGCTTAATGGGTTTTGCAATCGATTATAACATTGTTTTCAATGCTTTCTAATGGTAATCTTTTCAACAGGACGAAAATGATTTCCACAACCGTCCATAAAATTCATACATTCTTTAATTCTTATTCAGCTATTTAATTGTAGTCGCCGACCAACCCACACTACAGTTTTGTAAATGTGATGTTTAAATGTAAGATTACAAATGTGAGTATAAAATGATTAATAAAAGCGTATTCAGTAGAATCTTTTGTTCTTATCAGTTACATTTAAAATTTAAAAGGATTTATAATGGAATAAAGCTTAATGCTTGTTGCAGTAGGTACATAATCCAATCCAAATGAATGATTGCGAAGCGAATGACAACCAGCATAAAGTGCTATGCAGTCATTTAAAGCTGGCTTGACATAGGCTTTTCTGTAAAAGGAATCTCGGTCGGAGCTACAACACATTCGAATATTTTATAGGAAGATATTATGTTGAATATTATATCATTATATGTAGCATACAAGTAGGAAGAGGCAGTAATAAGGAGGAGACAAACAGAGGTATTCTGACTGAATGGATGAAGGATGATAAAGTAAAGAAGAACAACTGAATGTGAACTCTTTCCTTTCCATCAGAGAAATTGATTGACCGTGTAAAATGCTTTAAAAGCCTAAAACCAAATTGGTTTCAGTGGATAAACGAAGAAAAAAGTTTAATTTTTTTCCTACTTCAAGCAAGACATATTTTTAGTTTTGTTTTTATAGAACATAGAATCCAATCTATCATTGTCTTCTAGTCTTTGGAGACTGCTATTTTAAATGCTGCAGTGTATATCGCACGTTTGTTAAAATTTTAGAGTACAATTCGACTAGAAATAGACGAGTTGACATAAATCATGGGGGAGTATTTCCACTCTACTCTGCAAAAGTAATTTACCGGTGGCGTATGGTATTTCATTTCATGTATATTTTTTGCCTGATGTTAGATTTATATGCTGTAGTACAAAACTATTATTCACGTTTTGTTTTGTAAAGTAAGTTGTATATAAGCTTGCAGTGCCAAATGTTGTTCTAGTTTTATTTCCTTAATAATATTCTAGTAATGTTAATGAGACAAATAGCTTTTTGACTTCTTGACTAATAATATTTGTATTTTGGAGTTCTGCTTACTTGGAATAGTTGGAATGTTATGCAACCTGGGAAATTACTGGGTACCGTTATTTGAAATCATAAATTGTCTAAGGTTTCTGAGACAAGAGGCACGTGTGTTTTACTAGCTTGTAGTTACTTATATTATGTTCGATTGCAGCAGAAGTGTGACTTAAGGAAGCAGAAACATCCGAGACCACGCAATTTAAGCATAAATAATTCTAAATACTGATTGTATCATTTATATCAAGAAACACATTGCAGATTTTTCCCACGTTTTGTAACACTTATAATTAATTAAGTATTTTGTTGCTTAAAGTTGTTGCTTTTGCTTTTATTTTATGACAGTAAAACAGCCTGATATGTATCATTTTACTTTCTCAGCAAGTGGGTTTGATTTTGCAGTTTTGACACTTTTATGCAACATCCTATGTGACTGTGTTAGATTATAAGTGTTCAGCATTTATTTCTCTATTTTTTAAATTCTGTCGGAACCGAAAGCTTTTGTCTCTCGTGTACCTTTTGTTTTTTATTTTATATTAAATTTAATTATCTTAACTTTAACAGCGAATTTTGTAACAAGAAGTTTTGCCTCACTGTATCAAGTTTCAATTTCATGCTTAAAAGTAAAGAACAAACACCTAGTAAAGACAGTTTTCTGTGTGTATGTTTAATAATTTTAATTTCATGATGGAAGGATACCCATCCTATCATAATTGAAGTCAGTTAGTTAATGAGAAAATGATAGGGTTAGTAAAACATAGGGTGGGTCTTGCCTAAGTACTGAACTAAAACATGAATTAGTGATTTGTGTGAAAAATTTGGACTTTTTTCGCTGACGTGTCGTGGCATTGCATTTATCTTTTAAATTGTTTACAAAACTAAGCACAAAAGTAAGGTTGAAAATAGGCAACGGAAAGAGTTAAAAGGATTGCACATTGTGATTTGTGATATGACGAGGACGGGGGTGATGCAAAATCAGAATTCAATGCATACAATTACTTAGCAAGAGATTTTTCAAGGATTATTAAGAATTTTTGTTAAATGTTTTCCTCGGCATCTGCTTCTCTTTTTTCAGTTTAGAAAAGTACATCCACAGATACTGTGTTTTTTCATGCATTAGTTTTGTTTGTTTTGTTTCAGTTTGGGTATAGTTTTGAATACATCTTGAATTCGTATAAGGCATCAATCTTTAATTGTATTGCGGAAACAACTTGCAGTTTAGTTTGTACTTGGAAGAATAGAAGATTATAACTATTTCAACTGGAATCGAAAGTTTGTAGGTAGGTATAACCAATGTGAGTTGAATTGGAATTATTTTTAATTCATACCATAAGATAAGAGTAAGTCTGTCAGTAGGTATTTAAATCAAAGTGATTTTCAAACCTTTTTTGTAGGTATCTCGATGTAAAAGGGAAATCAGCCTCGAAATTATCTTTTTATTAGGCTTTGAACTTACAACCTGAACGACTCAACGTTTAAGTCCAGCAGATTCTAGCAATAAACTTTTAAGCATCTACTCCATGCAAGAAAGAAATTTTTTATAAAATAAAAAGGTAAAAATATCGGGTCTCCGTTTAAAATATTTTCCTAAGTTTAACTTAATTTTGTTATACTTTGTACAATTTTTGAAGCCTATTTATGTTTTGTGAAACTGAAAGTGTTATATTAATGGTTCCAGATGTTGAAAAATTTACTTGACTTGGATTTTGTGCTATAGATACCTTACTTACTCATTTAAAAATTGAAATTTAAGTTTACTCATGGTTAAATATAATTCTAGCTATTTTTGATCCCATATAGAGTTTCATTCTCTGAAAAAAAGAACGCCAACAATAAGTCACCTATTATTCCCCCTTTAACTTGGTCTCAGATTATATTTGTTTTTGTACGGAGGGTTGAGTTGTTGGAGTTACTTCGTTAGTTTCACTTTCTTAAGTTTTATTTCAGTTCGAGAATAGTTTTCCATTTGTATATTGGTTTTGGTGTTTCACTCCCTTCCAATGTTTTTGTTATTCTTAATACTCCTAAGTGACTTAGGGTCAGGATTCAGGAATCACATATGTGTGGTATCGGACGGGGTATTATTATTATTTCAATACAAAGGATACCCTCCTTCTGTGAGGTTCCAGTCCATGGGTCCATATCATTTATTGTTAGTTTATTACAATAGAAAACGTCTTTTAAGATGTAACTAGGGTTGTGCCAAATGTCAATTTCATGACCAATTGACACATTCGACATGTCATATATGTCGGACACATAAAATAGGCCACAAATATGTCCAATTGACACATTAGACAATATGCGACATGTCCAATTTTTCCACTATGTCTGACAGAAAAACATATGACAAATTTGACAAATATACAAATTATTTGACTTGAACCGATCAATTGTTAAATTTTCCTATGGAGTACGGAAAATCTTGTCATTTTAATTATGTATAGGACTAAATATAATTAAATTGTGAAGACATATTCGACATTTTTCAATTTGTCCGTCGTAAATGTCCGAAATGTCGGATATTTTTCAATTTGTCCGTCGTAAATGTCAGAAATATCGGACATTTTTCCATTTGTCCGTCGTAAATGTCAGAAATGTCGGATATTTATAATTCTTGTGATATTTGTCAAAAATGACTAATAAAATGACATATATGACAAATATGACATGTCCGCCACATAAATCCGTGACATAATATTGGCACAACCCTAGATGTAACTTCAAAAATGTAATTTGATCCTTTAGAGAGAAGTTACAAAGATTCTAACATTGCCATTTACTTATACTGACTGACTCAGTTTTCTTTTCAGTTGATTCTATGATTCGATTTGATCGGTAAATTTTCAGTCTCAGTTCCTATTAATGCATTAGTTTGATTTTGATTAGTTTATAATTAGTGATATTTAATTTATCCATTGATAAATGTTTTAATATTAGAGACAGAGTTATGGATTTTTTTGGCACGATACAATGTGTGTAATTTATAAATGGTAACTAACGTCATGTTTTGTGGTTTTTGGAGTCGAGTAGACAGACAAACATCCATAGGTGTAGGCGTGCTATGATGTCATAGTCGTAGTCAAGTAATTTAAATGAAAGGAAGAAAAGAACTACAATTTTTTGATCTAATTAAATTGTGTGTGAACGAAAGCGATAGTAGTGAATTTTATGACAAATTTTACTAAAGCTTGTTGTACCAAACAAAAATACTTCTACGTTATCGTTGTGAAATACACTATGGGAAAGGTCGATAGTTTTCTAAAACACTTCTTACTTCCTTGAAAATCTTCCGGAGTTTGTAGTAACGCAGTTGCAACATTTTCTTCGCACATGCAGGAAGTAGGAATAAATGAAATATCATCTACCACACATAATACACAATAACACATTAACTTTATGCATTAAAGTTGGGCTTGATTACTTCAGCTAAGCCAGTGATTTTCTGTGTTCTGTAATGCAATACAGTAATGTAATAAGCTCAATCAGTAAATATGAGGAGTATAAAATGGTGTGGTTAAGTACGTAAAAACGTAATCGTAAATTGCATGAAAGAAAAATAATGGGTTAGCTTCGCAACTTCAAACGGTGACATAAGTCAAGAGTTCACATTATCAATGATGATGTAATTTTTAAGGACAAAAAATAATAAGAAAGAATTGACTTGAAGAACGGCGGTGGTGTGGTGTGGGAAATTGCTCATAGTCTGGTTTTAAATTGCAGTTTTATTTAATTTGCTCTGGGTGCAATTCAAAGAGCTAAGTATGTTGTGATATTTAAAAAAAGGAAGGTATTTCTCATGTACCATATGTTCCTGTCTGTTTTTTAAGATTAGCCTATCATCATATCATCTTTGGCGGACAACGAATCAGATAATTGGCTGTCGTCGTCAATTTTTCAAATAAATACGGAGATTTTTATTTCTGTTTCGAATTTGTTAAATTGATGATGGCATTTTACAAAATGCGTAGTTGATGGTTCAGATTTGGGAGTGAAAGGAATTTTTAACAAGGAGATTTGTAAAGTAATTGCGTATTTTAATGATAAAATTATAGTGTACATTTCCGAAAATCATTCTAACCGAAAATTATACGTATTAGAGGAAGTTAGTTGACTTTGACAAGGTATAAGCTCCAACTGTATGTTTATAATTATGTACTGAAGTGAATCATTTGTACACTAAAATTTTACTTAATTAATTTCAGCGTAATATTATCATTTCTATTTCTACGTGTTGCATGAAACAGCTTCTAGCAATGAGAATTATTACCTAACGACATTTTACCATTTTATGTAGTGTTACGTTTACGTTATGTTTCCAGAATGCTATGAACATTCATTCAGTATTAATGACCGGCAGTTTCATTATCAAAATAATGAGACCCGTTTTTTAAACCGATGCAAGTGTTCCTTATGTTTTGAAATTTTTATTAGCCTGTCAGAACAAAATAAAGTGTTTTTATATCCTTATTTTGCTGTAGTGACAGTGACTCGTTTTTAAAGGTGTTTTGGTAAAATAAATCTAAGTAGAAGAATACAGAACAGAAGATTTTTTGAGAAGATCGTGTGTCAGTGTCATGAAATGTACGAAATAAATAAAGACAAACCAAACCAAACCAAACGAAACGATATTCGAGTACGGTTTTGCGGTGCCAATTCTATAATATTATAATACTATCATAATAATTCTGGTGATATGAAAGGGTGCAAAAACTTTGGCCACCTCGTACTCGTGGTGACTGGTAAAATGTGAATATGAAAATACATAATAATGAATGCAATAGTAATTCAAACATCTTTCTTGGAGGATCATTTTGTAACTAGTTTGCATGTGTATTCTTCAGCCTGAGGGATTTTCACTTCTAGAATTTGTCTAACAAAGTTGAATTGTATTTATTGTACAGTTATTTTATTTTGTTGTAGTCTGAGCAGTCATAAATTGGGTTTTGTTGCTGGGGAGTACAGGCAGTTTCATTATGATGGTGTCCATTTGATTTGCAATCACCCCTTACACTTACTTTACTTTACTATTCTTTCTACGATATTCGTATATAATAATATTTAGAATGTTGTATTCTTACTTTCCATGTTGACTTCGGCCAAGTCACTAAACAAAAGGAAGAGTTAAATGTCCCCCTATGTTAACGGAATCGGGATGCAAAGTAGAGAAAATATTCGTACTTACTTCGTCTTATCAGATGGGAATGTGGTATGCTGAGATTATGGGATAATAAATCTCTTCCATGACATCAAATTCAATCAATTTGATGCGTGAAAACAAAAACTAATCAAGATATTTTGATATGAGTGTATATAATTAAGCTATTCATTTACTATATAAATGCCTTCCACATGTACGATTATTTTCCTCATAAAAAGCAATAACATGATGCCACTAGGGATTGAATTCTTTGAATTACCACTATTAGTTGCAGTATTATAGAGTCAACACGTTTTTTAAAATGTATTGCTACTAATTGCAATTGCAGCAGATGAATTAATTGATGTGGCTATACTTAGCTATATTTTGAAGACTTTGTACGTTGTTCAATATCATTTATGACGAAAAATATGTACAGAAATTGGCGTTGGCGTCAGTTAGCTATTTACAAAGTTTAGGTTAGGTTAAGTAAGGCTTAACATTTGAAACTGTTGGTTTTCTGTAATTTTTCAAGCAAACATTAATCCCAGATTCCAGGATCAAATTAGCTGTCTAAACGTTTAATTTTGATGCATTCAGTTCATGAATTTTATTGCGATTGACAAGGCATGTGGTTTGAGGTATCTGTTTCTACAGTGGAATGTTATTTGGAGCTTCAACGTAATATAATATTATAATCAAATGCATGCATAATGCAAAAATGTGCATGGGCAGAATTTTATTTGTATCTTATACCTTAATTTTTTGTTTAATGAATATGAAATTACGATGTGAATATTAATTGCAGACGGAAGACGGAATGGTTGAATTATACTTAACTCTAATACAGCAATCGTTTGAATAATTGTTTGGTCCAGGCCAGACCCAGGTACACTCAGTCTAGAGACGTTGGCAAAGAAAAACGATGCATTTTTGGGCTTGAAACAGGACTCAATTATTGACAATACGATTTAAAATGTACCTATTACACTGATAAGAAAAAAAGTTGTAAAATCTCTCTTAAAATTAGCTTACCTTTATGCCAATATTGATCACAATGTAACGTATTGTGTATGCATATGTCCATTTATTTTTCTCTGTCAACTTAACTATGAGCCTAACCTAAGTCACTGTGACCGACTTATCGCAGTTTTGTATCTTGTTGCTCTCATTATTAACAGGTTTGCTTGTTGATTGACGTTTCAAGCAAACTTGTTAATGTTGTAATTTTCTAATTTTCTTACTACATGGTATCTGAACAATGTGAGTGCTCTCGACTGGTAGTGTGTGGTACATGTATCATGTATTTATGATATGGTAGGAATCAAGAGAGTAAGTAAAAGGTGATGTGATATCAATATGTTTATAGACTGCATGTACAAGAACAAGTTAGATGGAAATAATTTATGTATTTTTTAAGCATAAAATATACAAACAAACAGTACAAAACTGGAAACAATTTTGCGACAGCAATAAATGCATTTTTACGACATAGACAAAGTCGACAGTTCGTGTCTTTACATACATTTTATGATATATTTTTCTAAGGATTTACTATTTAAATTTACTGTAGTTTTATGACAAGTCCAAAGTCTTTCAAATTGATGAGGAAGGTTTGTGGGCAAAAAGAATTTCTAAATCTGCATAATTTCCAGCCAAGAATACCTTGCTCGTCTGGGTTAACACCTATAAGATTTAGATTTGAGGGCATCATCATGGTAGGATGTTGAATTTCTCCTTGTCACTATATGTAGCAATTTGAAATGAAAAGTATTTTGTTTTGTTTTTCCCAGTTTTGAATTTTAGATTTTAACTTGGAATTTTTGGAAGTAAATTGAAAACTTGAAAAAAGTTATTCTGATATAATTTCAAAATCTTCGTGCAATCAAAGCAGAACTGTAATTGAGTGTGAGTCTGTATTGAAACCTTATTATTTTAAAAATTTAGGATTTCTTTCTCATAACTTTTGCTCAGGTAAACTGTTTGAAAGGGTTTAGAGTAGAATATTTATTTCCAAAGACATGTAAATGTGAGCAAAAACCACCTTTCTATTAATTTTCAACTATGATATAAGTTGTAAATTTCTACACAGCATAACTATAACTTTACAGCATGTATTAATGCATTTGATATTTTGTTTAATTTACAGATAAGCTTGCCGTCATAGTCATGATGAAGATGAGAAGTGGAAACGGTTGTACTATCATTTACAAGTGCCACCCTCGAATTTAAATCAATGTGTGAACTGGAACGACTCAAGTCAGACAATGGAAAATGTTCGGAGTATTCCTTGAGAAGTTAAGATGGAACTAAAGGTGTGGGTAGAAGGGATCCAAAGAATTGTTTGCGGTGTCAACGAGAAGACAACATGCCAAGTGAGTTTGATTTGAGTTATGTTATCCATTAGAGGAGAAGTATCTATCATTCGTGATTTTTGTGGGATTTTCTTATTTAATGCAAATTGTCTTGTCTGACCTCCGAAGTCTAGTACTGAATCAGCATGTATTTTGTGTCCTTAGGACGTTGTGTTCGCGTTGGCACATGCAACCGGGAAGACAGGACGATTTACTCTAATCGAACGATGGAGAAATAGTGAACGGCTTTTGGCACCCAACGAACAACCACTGAAGGTATGTAACTTAATAAATATAAAATAAGTACGGTTGTTATGTGACGATACTCTTATGTGTAAATGCCAAGCAAAACCATGTCAATTGCCAAGTTGACATCCTTGACTTATTAGTGAATCAGCATGTTATTGGATGCGTTGAAACTGGAGACAGACTTTACTGTCATAATATAAGTTTTACTGCTTGTAGTAAGTGATCGTTCTTCATTGTGTTATGTGCTGATACATTTTGAATTATTGGCATGAGTTTGCAATTTCTCGACTAATGTGACGTTATTCCGTTTCTACTTACTCTTCAGATATGTTCTGTTGAGCTTAGTTCTCCTAAAGTCTATTTTTTATTATTCTAGGTGCTCTTAAAATGGGGTGAGCACTCGAACGACGTGCAATTCATTCTGCAATGGTCGCCTCTGGACTCATCTAGCTCGTCAAATAAATCTGGTCAACTACAGTCTGGAAAGTCCCATGCGGTGGGAGGTGTGGAGAGTAGTTGTAGTGACAATAGTTCTTCACACTCTCCATCTCCCTTATCTAAATCAAATAAACCTTACGCCGGATCCCCTAGTTTAAGCAGTGGAATCAGTGGTGGTGTTTTAAGTCCACTGTCACAAGTTAATGGTCCTATTGCCAAAAAACCATCCAATTCCGGTTCTTCATCGTCATACACCTCCAATGTCAGCTCTGACTCTCGGCTTGGAAGTTCATTTAGTCAAAACGGTCCCGATGGACTGATACATAATATGATAACCCCAGAGAATCAACAAAATGGAGAAAGTAGTAAGATGTCTGTTAGTAGTGGTATTTTAAGAGGACTTCCTACAAGACTAGTGTCCAATGATACTTCAGCTTACAGTTCAAATTCGGCTAGTGGAAAACTAATTGAAAATGGATCGATATCCATGCAGTCATTAGGAAAATTAGTAGATCCAAAATTGAGCAGCCCTCCGCCCTACAGAGAACCCCCCAGTCCTGCTTCCCACTATACACCACCGTTGATAACCTCACCTTCTGGAATGAATTCTCCAGGAACTAAAAGTCTACCTCCGTATAGAGACCCTCCACCGCCAAATCTTAGCCATCTTCCATCCTATATTAATAAACCAGGTAGTGGTAATTCTCCGGTGAGTGCAACTATGGGAAATAACTTAACTGGAAATCAACCCTCAGTGTTCAATCTTACAAACGTTAGTAGTGTTCACAGTAATAATGATGGGGGAATAAATGGTGGTATGAACAGTGGTTATGGTACTTCTAATGTTCCAAATCATAAAGATTCGCCTCGATATTCAGCAATAAGTTCAAATCTCAACCCTCAGCAGGAGTCTTTATCATCTTTGAGTAGTGGAAATGACGCCTCTGAAGCATGGAAACACAAGGTAAGTTTTGTTACCTTATCTTCACTCACCGTTTTAACTAACATTGATTAGTAGACAAACATTTTCAATACACAAGTCACAATTGTCTATTCGAATCGCGAAAATAAGTGCATGTTTAAAACGTAAATGTCATGGTTAGAATTTTATTGTATTATACAATATAACTTTTTTGTGATTAATATGATGAACCTTAAATTCTTTATAATAGACGTTTTTTGGATAACTTTGCTAGTTAACAAAATAAACTTATGAAAGAAGATTAATACCTAGTAGCTTAATATAAGATTTGCGACTGTGACTGCTGTTAAGATTTTCCTGAATTAACTTCTAACATTGTTGTTTGTTCGTGTGTATCAATAGGATCACAACATGATCAATGGTGATATCCCATCTAATCAGAATGGATCAATATCGAAACCATCGTCTCTCTCCAGTCCCCCAAATCCCAGTACTCCATACAGAGACTTAATACGAGTGGTCAACTCTCAACGGGAGAAATTGACATCACAACAAGCTGACCTGACACAAGTAAATTTTAATACTGTTCTTCTAACGAACTCACGAGTGTTAATATTGCACGGAAAAGAAAAGCTTCCGTTCATATTTGTTTTGAATCCTATCTTCGTAAATAATTGGCATGAAATACTGTTGACTGTATAAAATTTGCATGCTTTGTTTTGTCTTGTACTCTTTCGCTCAATAAAATGTTGTTTATTTCAGTACGACGCAGAAATAATGTTCTGGGAAGGAAAGGCTCGAGAGCAGCAACGACACATGGACTTAATAAATAAGGAAATATCGCGTCTTGAGGTCGTTAGCGCACAACACGATAGTCAGGTTCTGTCGCTGGCTCACTTGGAAGAAGAAAACGAGTATACGCAACGAGAATCGGCAGTTTTGAAGTCTGAAATGAACAATTTGCGAGCAGAGCTCGAAAAATGTGACACTGAAATTGAACAATGCAAGAAACGAATAAGGTATCGTATGATAGAATTATCATAATAATTAATGACTTGCATGTTGCCAAGATAGTATTGTAGTAACTTTATATATGTGTTTGAAGGTTACTGGTTGATGAGTTGCACTCGACGCAAAATCAAATGGCACAACGTCAAGAGGAGTGGATGCAAAAGGAGTCTTCAACGTTAGCTGAAATCGATAGGTTAAGAAGAGAACTGGACATTGCCAGAAGAGAAACAGAAGCCGTAAATGACTTGTCAGGATCCTTAGATCAAGAAGTTCAGTCCATTGAAACGAGTTTAACGGAAAAGAAGAAACAGATGGAGAGATTGGTAGCGGCCATGAAAGAAGCCAATCTGCAGAGCTTAAGTATTCAACCTCCTGACGAGCTCATCGAAGCTCATCACAGGTCTGGCAGCACAAGACGAATGATAGGATCTCCTAGGCAGTTAGAAAACGCTGCGCCGACGAGTAAAAATCCACATGGAGTTTGGGTGTAGAATTCGTTTAGTCAGTAAATCCTAATTTCAGTTCAATTTAAGCCAATGCAACTCCGAAAGATTTAATTATCTAGATTAATATACTTGTATGACCTACAACCTACACTTCGAATCTCTAGTTGTGTAAGAAGCCGTAATAATAATAGTGCATAATATAAAAATTATTACTTATAAAACTAAGCTTATTAGATGTGACTGTATTACAGAACAACTATCAACAATACGCATAAAGATAAATACACTTAGTCAATAATATCGTATAAGTGGCAAATGATAGTGCTGCTACTAGGCGTTAAGTAAATTACCTACTTACCTGACCTACTCCTATTTTACCCTTAGCCAACGTCTCAGAACTTAAGATGTTGAGTGAGATATTCGAATATTTACTTAATAAAATTGTTTAGCACAGATGTAAATGTATAGTGACATAAATATGGTTTTTCGGTATCGGTAGTCGCAGTTGTTATGCTTTAGTTTTTCACCAAAGACATTGTATGTTAGCACTCTTTGATTACCATAATATTGTGGATTGACGTTAATTTATGACAAGATGGAAAGTACCTATATCCATATCTTATTAACAGGTATGAGAGAATTTAAAGCTTATCTTGCGATATTATTTGTCTCGGTGTAACAACGTAGTTATAGTATTGAATGAACATTGAAGGTCTAATTATGGATCTGTGAAACCCCTGATGTTAATTGTCCGTTGTGTTCCAGTATAATTATAATATTTCAGTATTACATGAATCGACTTACTTGCCCATTTTTGTTGACTGTGTGTGAACCCTTGTAGAATGAATGAGACGTCTAAGTTATTACTGCCTTGGATTTGGGTATGGATATGCGTGCATTTCGTAATTTTTGATTGCACAAAATTCAAGAAGCCTGTTCACTCACTTTTCTGCTGCTTATAAAACCTAAAACCTTGTTTGAAAGAGAATCATTCCAATTTCTGTCTGTTACCTAATACTACCTACTTCCAATTATTGTAAAACAGCCAACCTCAGCGTTACATCTCTCAATAAACTCAAAAACCACCGAATGTCATAAAATTTAGAGCCAAAGGTATCTAACGTTTCACTTAAATAAAATACAGTGCAACGAGTATTTTGTTTTCTTTGCCTTTTTTCTTAATTCATCATTATCATTAAAGTTTCCTTACAGGTATGTATCATCATTTTTAATAGTTAGGCCTACCAATCTACCTCCCTAAGCTTCCCGAAAATAATTAAAGAACTTGAGCAAACTATTCTTTTAAAAAACTGAATTGATATGCACTTTTTATTTAAAAACGCTTAAAACTTAATGAATCATATTAAAGCTCAGCATGTATGTGACAAAATAAGTTATTGGATTTAACCAATTATAGTAGTACCATATTCATTATTTTCTGTATAAAAGTGCTTTGTTCATTCATTGATTGCTTCACAGGTTTACAGAACAGTTCAAGTCAGTCAAAATAAAAATAAAAATACTACACTTTTGTGAGCTGATAATAGAAATTAAAATTAAACTTTGGAAATGTTACAGATCACTTGATATGCTACATACCACAATACTCATCTTCAGTTATCTTATCGATGTCTTAATTTAACAAATCATCTATATCGCGCTTGGACAGTGACTTGACGTTAGAATCAGTGAAGGAAGGCGTTAAAGATCCCATTGGTTTCATGACTCCAAATGCAGTGTTGTTTTGACCTTGACCGCTCAACGATGGGGAGGTCGTGGGAAAAGCTCCAGGATGGCCAGCTTGGTTAAATCCACCGTAATTCGTTGGTTGTAAATTACCGAGTTGACTAAATCCTCCGACTTGAGGCCTTTGCATAGCACCGAACCCAAGACTTGGGCTCATAGGCATTGTTGGAGCACCATTTGGTCTTGCATTCATGTTCATTCCCAAAGGCATAGATACGGAAGGTGATAGTCCCATTTGTTGCGTTGGTCCTCCCATTTGCTTAAGGTTAGAATTAATTAGTGAAGACATAAGGTCTTTTGACTGATTTGAAGTACTACTTCGTGTTTGGCCATAAGTAGGCCTATTGCTGGAATCATTTGTAACACCAGATTGAAGACTAGATGATGGAATCATCGGCACCATTGATGTGGAGCGACTAGACGCGATATTACTTGTATCAAACGTATTGCTCGATGTCATCGAGTTAGTTTTGTTCCTATCACTATTATTTAAGTCATCAAATATATCTTTAGGAATGCTTTTCGGACCGTCGTTATTGAAGACAGGATGGCTGTTCATCTCCGCTTTCCTAAAAATAAAACATACATAATAAGTTCAGTAAAATTGGCCTGCAATATACTGCCCTTGGTTTATATTTTATATAATCACTTACATTTGTTCCCTTTCCTGTGCGATAGCACCCAATTCTTCAAGTTTCGATTTTTGTTCCGTTTCAACTACTTTTATCATATCGTAAACGAAATTCATTATTGTGGAGAACTGCTGTGTAGTTAGTCCGTTTTCAACGCACAGAGGAAAAATAAATGGTAGAATCCTTGTGGCGATTATTTCTTTCGTTACTCCTAATTTTCGGTGGTTAACAGCCAGACGATAAATGCCTAAAAAAATGTTTTTAAATTAACAGTTCAGAAAAAATTATTGGTTTGTAAAATTTAAAAAAAAATGGAATCCGTTTGAATTATCATTTACCAACTATTCCCATAATGACAGCTGGATCTCTTGAGGGAATCTCAGCCAAAAATGGCAAAATAAAATCTATTACCATCCACTTGTCTAAATGATCCAAAATCTTTCCTAGGCACAGCAGACAATTTACTCGTACCTAAAGAAATATAAAATATACAATCTGCATGTGCGGTTCAAATTCCCATCAGATAGTCACCGTTCTTATTAGTAAAAAGTTAATTGATTCATAAAGAACGTACCGATAAGCTTGGAGTCCCTATTACAAGTTTTCGTATTCTTGGAAGTAAAGAGTTTTTCATAGCAGGATAATCTATCAAACCTGCAAAGCTTGGAATGATAGACAAGCATAATTCTTGTACTTGTGGAGAATCCGACTCAAGAGATCCATAAATTAAAGGTAAGACATCTGACTTTGTGATATCTGGAGGGGTCTTTTGTAGAAGCATTTCCATGTACTTCATGAAAATAAAAAGTACCTACACAATCCAAATCAATTACAACGTATAAATTTAATACATTTAATGTATTACGAATTAAAAAATAAAATTTAGAGTGTGATGAAGTCAATGTAGTGTTTATAAAATACTCACTTGAACCGGCTCTCTCAGCTTCATTACATCCCGAAGATATGGCAAAACATGTTGAACGTATTCATCGTTCTCTGACCACTCAGCTATTTTTAAGACATTAGGAAGCACAAATGGTACCATTGAAGGGTTAACAAATTCTTGGGCGAGACACGGAACCACACTGTACATGAATTGTATAAAAAATGAATTAAAACCATTGATAGGGAGTAAGTCCAATGCAGTATTTCTATAGGTGGATAGTCCAAACGTTTCAAAAATCATAAAATGAAGATTTAATGACCTTACCGCAGAAGTCGAACGCGATGAGGTAGACCTGGAAGAATTTCTGACAACCCTTTGTAGAATTTACTCTTCTGAAGATTGTCCCACTGGAACAGGGAATCCAAATAGTTAAGAGTTTTGACTCCTTCATCGTGAAAAAACTCCAGCTTTTAAAACAATTATGAATGTTATCGCTTCACACTTAGAACTTTATTACTAAATGTTTCAAATAGATTTAAATAAATCCTAACCTTTGCATATTCATGAGAATCTGGTCTTTCGTTAGGATTGAAACTAAGCAGTCTTTTAACAAATGGCCGTAACTCTGGAGGAATGTCTATCACTTTAGAGTCAGGTAACTGGTTATACTTTTTTTAAAAATACAATGAAGTCAATATAATTATTAATATCACTTACAAAGCAACAATACTGTAATATTTTGTAAGAAATATACCACTATAATGTTCTGCCGATGCCTGTTCCAATCTCCTCGATTAGTAAAGACAGGTTTGCCTGAAAACGCTGCGTAAGTTAACATTCCTATAGAAAACATATCACTTGCCGGAGAACACGACATGGAAGTCGTGTATTCTGGAGCTAAATAATCCAGACATTGTTGTGTTAAAGGCTGAGCGTCGTTGTCGTATGATTTTGATGGCCACATTACCTATGGTTGAACAAATCCAATTTTGTAATTAGATTAGAGACAAATATTACATGCATGGCATAGCCACCAATTTATTACTTAAATAACTACCTCAGCTCCATTCACACTTGCAGCGATGCAGTAATCTAATCCAAAAATCTTCCACGAATTTTGTTTCGTTATAATTATAGACTCAGGACAAACATTTCCGTGTAAAATTTTTGCATCCTTGTTCAGGAATGTAATACCATCGCAGACCTTTAAATAAAAGATACATTTTAACAATATAGGTAATATTAATGCTTGATACGTTTAAGAACACCGAAATGGTTGAAATAATGTCAACTGTAAACAAATCATAAAATAAAATATCGTATATCAAGGCTAATCAACTTTACCTGAAGCAGTCCATACTTGATTTCAATTTCATGAAGTTTATAATTTTTAACTGCTGGATCTACAACATCCGGCATATTTGTAAAATCTCCCTGGACATTTGCTAAACTAGCAAATACAGGTTCCGTTGCAAACGCCAAACTGTCCCTGTAAAATAATAAAATCCATCATTCAAGCATGTCATTATCAAATTTGAAAAAAACGGAGATAATAAAAACCGTATAGACCTTGATTCTTCCAAAGGATGCTGAACCGTAAGTACACGTGGGTGTTTCAGTCTAGTCAATTGATGAACCCCTTTTTTCAATATTTCTACCATATTATCCCTATCCTTCCGACTCCATTTGTCCAATTGCTTCTTTTCGAAGACAAACACCGCTGCTTCCTGCTTTGTGCTTTTTTTGTAACCAGAATAGATTTTCCACATCAGCCCTATTAAAATGAACAACAAGAAAACGTCCATTGAAATTTCAATTTAACTTGTTGAAAAAAATCGCTTCCGTTTCACGTTATGATTCAATAAAATAACTGATCCGGGATCCATGAACAAGTCATGTTAAGAAAAGACAAATGAAACAATTAATTGGATTACAAGCTATTTTGGATAAAAGGTAAAGATAATACATAATAAAGCTTTAAAATGACATACCAGGTCCACCGCTTGCAATGTGTTGTGTGACTTCAAACTCCCTCGTCACAGGATTTCCAGGTAGAACAACAGACAACTGGGACACAGTACTTGTGACAGTTGTAACCGTATTTCTTAGTTTATTTATCACCGTGTCCATATTCACGTTTAGATTCATCATGTTCATCATTGATTTCAGACGATGGTCAATCGCACAATCGTTGGTAGATTATTATTTCAAAAGGCTACTACTTCTATCAATTGTGTACTGTTGTAGGTATGACAAGTGTAATGATATCTTATAATCTTATTAATAGATTAAACCCTTAACAAAGGTGAAAGGTATGGATAAAGAACTATCTGGAATCACACCTTAATTTTATTTGTATTTTTTCCCTTTGCACTTTGCTACTTTTTTTGTTATTGTGATGATTAGTCAGAGAAGAAGAGTTTCCCAACAAGGTGAGTCATTTAAAGAGTGAATGCAGTCAAGACTGAATGAAATGGTCTTCTCTGTGCACTACTGCAAATTGCAACTGCAACTATATACAACAGGTAGTTTGTGTGCCAAGAAATTCATACACTTCCGTCCTACTGAGCCACAAGAAGTGCTAAAAAGACACTCAACTGATAGAGAACATCTGCACAAAAATTACCTAAAATATTATTATTGAATTTCGTAAACCCCGCTGACCCAATTGATTCTGCAAATCTTATGTTTTTCCTAGGCCAAGATTTGTGTTGCACTTGCACTACAACTACTCTTTTTCTAACTGGGGTCAGCTCTCTTTACGGAGGTAAACTCTTTTTCCATTTCCAAGTTTCCAACAACGAACAAAGAATCCAATCCAACACTTTCATCATTACAAACCACGATTGTGCATATTATGTTAATTTATGATTTAGCGACACAATTTTAACGCACGTTTTATGGACACATTAGGATAAATTTATGATTTTTAATTTACATTCGGAAAGGTGCCGTAATTATAGCCCAACCGTGTCAAATTCACCCTAGGTCTCACAACTGTCGTAAACGGCCCTGACTTAGTTTCAGTACTTCAGTACCGTTGTAGAGAACAAATTGAAGTCCTCGTATATAGGCAAGCTACCCTCTACAAGGTATGGTAGACTTTCTTCCAACGGCTCATTGAACAAAACGTAACCCCATGGTTGAACTTTTACTTTGTAATCCCTTGGCATCAGTTCTTCTGCATCTGCAAGAAATTTAATACATCAATTAGTTACAATACAATAATAGAAGGAGTCTTTAAAAATCATGTAAAAAATAAGACGTGTTTATTCTTAGGGAATTTCTAAACGTTATACTTATACTATCCATTTTATCGTATTACATGGTAAATCGTACGTTTCACTCGTAATTTGGAACCGGAAATCGCTAACACTTTGGTTATGTTTTCGGGCGATTCTCGAAGCCCTATCATAATCTTCCGTTTATTATCGTTTTAACGCAAAAACAACTGCCACTGTGTGGGTAATCCTATCGCGTTTCCAGCGCTAAAGTTCAGCTGTGCATTTTCCAGTTCTATGTCCGAAGCTGCAACCATTCCAAAGTTCTTAACACTTAATCTCCCAAGATAACTCCTTGACCTCCTTCACATCACAACCGTTGCCGTAAGTGTTAAACATAAACACTAACCTTCGTCCTACAATGGCCATTTAGATTAAATCCGATTGATCTGGAAATATTATAGGTACAACAGAATAGTTCAAATCGAATTTATTTATAAAATATATTACTATGGATGGGTTGAAATTTGAAATTGTTATTTGTGGGCTCAAACCTTACGTTTTAAATTATTTAATTGAAGTTCAATTTGCCAGTGAGATTAGTGGGATATTTTTGTGCTGGGGTAGCAATTTTTTGGATGTGTCGTAATTTTGTCTTTACTCCAGCAGTACTGGACATGTACAGCGAAAGCATGGGTATGAAAATTTCTCTCAAAAGCGAAAGCGTATCGAAGAACATTTCTCTCATCAGAAGCGAAAGCATAGCAATAATTGAACATTTCTCTCAACAAAAACTACGTTTCCTCACAGTAGATGTCCATTTCGTCTCACTTTTTTTAAGTTAAGAAACCTGACTGGGTAGGAGAGAAAGATGTTTCTCTGCTGGACAATGGTTTTTTTCAAAATTGAAATACTAAAAAAAAGTTCGAAAATAAAATCTACATTCTTTCATTTTTTTTGTGTAGGACTAAACAGTAATATTATTTTGTAATTAAAATTTTAAAATTCGTATAAAAACTATAAATTTGTAAGCTGCAATTAACTTGAATTTGAAACACCTAATTTTAGATATGAGCAATAAGCTTCAATATAATAATGTTGCATTGCATGAATGATGATGAACAAACGCGTGAGGGTGAGAACTTAACAAAACCCTTGATTTCATGTTCACCAGGCTCCCGTGGAAGAAAATCAAATCAGGGTAATTGAAACGGTAACTACTAGCATGGGAAGTGACACGAACATTGGGATTGGTCTGTTGGGTAAAATAATTCTAGCTGGACTTTGTTGACACGAAATGCCAACGGGTTTAGTTTGATAAGGGTACCCAGTGTGGGTATATGATACAGAGATACAAAATCCTACACCTACACCCCATTTAGTTCCATTGATCTGCCACAACTAAGAATGCTAAATTGTTTACAAGGAATATAATATCCTTTCGTGATCTTAGTTCACAGTTGAGAAACTATTTTAGGGAAGGGAGAATAAAAAGAAAGCTTTAGTTTGACGAAAAGTAAAAAAAAAGGAAAGAAGCTCGGAATTTTTGGCTATTACATTAATTGCAATCCACTGGGGCCGTGTTTCACACAACCATGGCTTGTCCTCAAACAAAGCACTGCACTGAACTATATAGTCTTAATCTTATTCCAAAGAAACTTACTTTCTTTCTGTTTTGTACCTTTGCTTGCATGGATGTATGTGACAGTGAATTACCAAAGACCTTATTGTTTCTTCTTTAAATATGTTCACACACCACACGCGTTGGATATATTTTGCTTCTCTACAGGGAAATGAATTTGTAAAAAAATTCAACGTCTTTTAAGTTTGAAGTTATAACACAACCCGTGACCGTGGGTGTATTTTACACAAAAAGTATTCATTTTTGACTTCTGTTTTAAAAATTGATTTAGCAATTTGTAGCATAGGCTTTATTTTAGTGTGAAAGATTAGTGTACGCTAATATGTTATAAACTAAAGCTAAATGAATGAGAATAAATGAAAGCAAAATCAAAAATAGGATTAACTCACAGACTCACATTTAACTTTTCAAATAGATGATTTAAGATTATAAAAGTATTGACGGGTTAGAGACGTTAGAGTAGAGTATCAATCATCAATCTATTCAGGATTTTAGGTCCAATAATAGTCGAAAAACAAACAGATCTCTAAAAGTCAAAAGTAATTTCTGAGAGTAATGCCGACGTTTCGGACGGAGAATGTCGGAGAACTTGAGTAAAACTGCCGTGTGATTTTGTGAATGACAAGATTCTTTCTTATAGTGAAAGGATACTGAAAGGAGTGAAGAGTGGGATAAAATGAAGAATTTTGTGTCTAACACCAATGCTAAGCTGTTTTTCATCTCAATAATCAATCATTAGGGAGGACTCAATGCAAATTCTTCATCATCATCATCATAAAAGAGATAATTCTTATTTTGCCTTAGGTTTTATTTTACTCGCTTATAGTTTTTTAATCGGTTAAAAAACAATATTTAGTTTATTAGCTTGCAGTTGCCTTTTTGATTGGAGGACTTAGATTCGTAGATTTAACAAGCATTTATTCGGCAGGTGGCCAATAATGAGCTGGACTTGCTGGATAAAGAAAAGTTGGAGATATCCATGTCATGCCTTTAATGTCTTAAAATATGGGGATCCATCAAAACGATTTTGAATTTTTAAGACGATCTTTTCTTTCCACATTTTTTGAATAAATTAAGAAGAAATCATTGATATTTTTAACCGATGAATCATTACTGATATGTAAAATGTTATCATAGAAAGATTTTAACCCAGCTCGTAGTACGAGCGGCTCGTACTGTTTTACCGTTTACCTTCCCCCACCCGTAAGAAACAGTCTTTGGTCTCGGTAGTTATTCCATACATTTTTCAACCCTCGGTGTATCTCTAGTGTAAGTACTTAGACGCATCATATTTGGATGATTCTTTTCACTTCAAACAACAAGCATCGACGATGATGAATTGGACAAAGTGCATCGTTTTGTGGACTTTTTCATTTTTTTAGGAAATCATCAATACTCAAATCCCCTTGGCCAATGATCTATCTATCCCTTCCTATACCTATAGATTATACTCTTATAACTCTCCAAAGTGTACAAATAAATATGATGAGATGGTACACTGGAAATACCAACCAGCAGCTACATTCTGAGTTCACAATTTCCCGTTATAAATTTTCCAATATTTCGTTCATAAATGAACATCTATGTGTTTTCATCTGATTCCGACATGAATTGAATTTTATAGGCAGTTTTCATTCACCCCCTATTAAGTCCCTTGGATAAACGTTCCAATCTATCAAATACTGTTGACTGTGTGTGAGTAACAGATCACCACAAAATTTCTACTAAAAATTGCAAACGCGTTCTAATTCGAAGAAATACCACCAAACCATGCAGACCAAGGATAATCTAGTGGTGGAAAGCCTATTCCAAACGAATCAATTACAATAACTAATTTTTAGTCGTTTGTAAAAATTTCAATATAAAACGTGCTTCATTGTTAAACGTGGAAATGAGAGCCAGGAGTATATCATACCCTTAGATGCAATATAGCATAAGAGAAAAGGAGCAAAAGATTCACCAGAAGCTAGGGCTAATTCCTTTAGAAATAGCTCAGTCATTTTTCAGTTGTTGCAAGGAAATAAAATAGGATTGCTTGCAATTCAACGTGTAGTAGTGAGAAGTGCAAGCAATGATGGTTTGTTCTGTATAAGGGTGAGCTAAGCTGAACTAAGGTCGGAATTTTGCTCAAGAAAAAAAACTGAAAAAAGGGAATCAAACCACACAAAAAGATTTATTGAAGTCGTTGTCATTAAGTTTTCACCTCATCCTTTATGAAACTTGACCAGAATTTTTATCATTCCCTCATCTTGTGCATTTCACTTCACCAACTCCGACTTCCTTTTCCTTTTTATTCCTTCTTCTTCTGTTTCACCAAAATTCCAACTGGCTTTGCTATAATATTCTTAAATCTTTTTTCGTTTTCTGCCGCAGATGTTCTCTCATACTTTGGACCCATTCTCATATCCAAACTCAAAATAAGTATGTGTATATACCTTTAGTTGCTTTCTCTTTCTCCTTTGCTTGCTTCCTGTTTCTTCTTGGTAGTTGTGGCACAGGAATCAGAATCTTGGTAAGTGGTAATGGTAGTGGTTATATTATGGCTATGCTGTAGTATTATGATGGCTGTGATGATCATCATCATTGCTTTGCTGTGGTGGGGTTTGGTTCTCGTCCCGGTGTGTAACGTCTTGTCTGTATGGAATCTAAAACCCCAAAGTGCGACATTTTCGCAATTTATGTGAGAGAAACAAGAAAGAACAAAATATTTCCAAACCCAAGCCCCAACCTTTCTTCTCTATATCTCTGCATTAGACATTGCCCTCATTTTTCGACTCGAGTCAAAAGTTAACTGTATAAGTGCAAGTAAGTGTGGGTGGACAAAAAATAGTACCTGTTTCCCCGCAAAACACCATTTTAACCTCCATAAGAAATATTGAACTTTCTCTTTGAAGTAAAAGTGTCAAATTTATAGTTTAAGAAAATATGGCGCAAAAGAAGGCCCTGACTTGAGAAGTGGTATTAATAACGATGAGCAATTCCCCTATGCACAATTTTTATTGAAAGGTCGATTGTGCGTTAGGGTAGATCTTTTCGAAACTGCAAGTAGCTAACAGAGAGCTGTTGAGTATGGCTTATGCTTATCATCTGTTCGTGCAAGAGGGAAGTGAAGGTGGAGGACCCTCAGAAATTCGTGTTCGTTTCGTACTATGGTTAACCATGGATGAGGTTGTGTTCAAAGCATGAGTAACTTAATTACTGGATATCCAACTACAACCCGCAGATCTTGGAAGTGTCAACAAAGATGATGTATTTACTACATGCACCCATGAACCCCTTTTGATCCACTCGCATTTAAGCACTAACACCACGAAGACCAAGGAAACCACAATTTTTCTATCCTTAGAGCCCATAATCGTGCTTTTTGAGTCATGGGCTCTTTCTTTTTGTGGAAAACGTCTTGAAAATATTCAATCATGTTTAAGAGCTCTTCCCGTCTTAAATCCTATCTCATTAGCTCATTTGTTATAACCTCTTTCCTGCCAACTTGCTAAGATCTTGCTCCTTCCTGTCATCCCATTAATCAATGACATACTTCTTTAAAAGAACAGTGTGCCTTTATTGTTTTTAAGAAACATATTCACCCTCGTCATCTTTCATTTTCCTTCTCCTATCTATATAATGTCTCTCTTTCATCTCAAATTTATTTCATGTATGCAAACCTAGGTAAATAATGTTTTACCTCGTTCACTCGTCTCTCATCCTATACATAACGATGAGTCTAATAGCGAAATTCATAAGTGTAAGTGCTTAAGGGGAAAATATACCAATTTCAGAATGGAGTATCATACACTTATGAAAAGATTAAATTTCTTACTAAAATATTTAAAACGAAAAAATTTAAAATTGAAAGCATTTTATGCAAGCCAATGCAATGTAGAAGACTGTAGGTTATACAAAGTCTGTTTAAGTTGGACTTTGTAGACATTAAGTAGCCATAATTGAAATAGCTTTGTATACGATAAACAATACAAGAATACAACGCACAAAAATACTATAGAATTTATATAAAATTGTGAGCTTTATGCCTGAATCGTCACAATAAAAATAACTATAGAGCCTAATACTTTCATAAAAAGAGTATCTTCCAATTCCACCGGAAAAATATTACTTGTGTCCTTGTTTAACTGCCAAAAGGCAAACTGGGCTAAACATCCTACTCAAATCTAAAGGTTTTACACATACGTGGAGAATTCATAGCTTAAGATAATGTTATCAGGACTTGAGTGTACGTGTGCGCTTAAAAAGTAAAAGGGGATTTGCGATAGCAATCATGGATAAAGGAAAGATGAGGACTATTTTGAAGCTGGTCATGTTGTTGTGCTCCCACTTGTAAAGAGTAACTTGTCTTGACCAAATGATTATAGCTTTTGGCTCAAAAGAAAGTACTTTTCTATTTTGTACATAAGTAAAAAATGAGAATTTTTCTAAGATTTCTATTCAAGTGTGTAGTTCATAGTATAGAAGGGATTCAGTTGATCGTAGAGATATAAAAAGGATATGATATGAAATGCCAGAGAGAAGACGATTGCTTACGTCCTTCATGGGAGAAGTGTAACTTCCTCTCTCCTACTACATACGGATAATATTATGCTTATATTATTATATTTGTCCATTTTTACTCTCTCTGGTAGTATTTTCACTTGAGCTAAAGTTGCCATACAAAAAGAATCACTTTTAGTAAGAGCAGTAAAGATGATTTCCCATAAAAGAAGTACCTATTGATATATAGAGCAGGATCCTCACTTTTTGTCATACTCTTGGACAATTTTTGACGTTTAGGTCGAATGAACCTATTGCCCTAGCTTATTGACTTGACACAGTTGAACAAATAGCTCTTCAAAGTTCCAAACTTGGAGACTGTTCCCCGTTTCCTATTTACAAATAGTTTTGGTGAGTTTCCCTTCTTGAAAGTGCTGAAAAGAGAAACTCGGTTTGATGGTCGACTTCAAAGACAGGCCAGGCTCAATAATGTACTGTGTAGACACAATACACGATGTAATAGTGTACTTCTCACAAGAAGTCTTCACTTTCTTGACAACTCACTCTTCAGTTTATTGTGGAAACTTTTTAGGCTCATTACTTTTTTTAACTCGTTAATGACCTCAACTCCCTTCTATTGTGATGATCTGTTGTGTTGAGAATTTCACTCTGGGACAAATCTGCCAAGAAATCTTCACTTTCTCCACCAGGCCAGGCGGATCAACAGTCATCTTTGAGTCTTAAATCACCAATCATAATTGAGTAGATTAAGAAATAAGAAAACTGTATAGAGGAATTCAGAAGAATAAAGTTAATTCATAAACTAGGAGGAATTTCTTGATTGTTTTGTTTATCCAAATATCGTTGAAATGATTCTCAAGTAAAAAGGGAAATTATCAAGTTATCTATCTATCAGGTAAGTTGGCTCTTTGACAAGAAGTAAAATGCTAGAGTGTTATGTTATCAGCTTTGGAGAAGAATATAATATTTGGTCTTGTATTCAAAGCGAGATTACTATCTGGTCTTTGGCTCGACAAGATCTCCACTTAACCCGAGACAACTTTATAACCATGAAATGGGATGACATGCCATTTTCTCTCCCATCAACATCAAATAGCTTCATCTTCTTCTCAAACTGCTTTCGGAGCTTTTCAAAACTTTCTTTTTTTACAGATTCTGGAATTTCATGACTTTCATTGTACAGATAGACTTGTATACTCAAGTGGTGATATCGAAATTCAAAAAATCACTCGTGTATATATCCAATCCACCCCTAACTGGTCTAGAGGGTAGGAATAGGGAGACAGTGAAAGCAACAAAAAAAACTTTTCCCCTTTAAAAAACGACAGTAAATTTATCACCTTTGAAGTATCGAATTCACTTTTTCTCTTCATCCATTGTTTGTTAAGACCAGACTAAAAAGAATTTTTCTACACGTTTTCCTCTATTTCAAGAACTTTATCCGAAAAGACAATGTCTGCCATCGTAAAATTTCATGAGGAATCATATTGAACGAAACAGAAAAGAGTGTTGTCGTCAAAATGTCCTATAGACTACTTGTGGAGGAAGGAATTCAAATTTGTTGGAAAACATCAGCAATTTTCGTTCCTATTAAAGAGATAAGGTGACAAACTGATGAAGGTTCCACTTCATCTTTTGGACAGTTGAACAGTTTTCAACAAACATACCTATGAATGTGTGTACGATACGCATCAATCTGTAAAGATTACAACTTAGTCGCACCTTACATGGTTTGCTTACTGTTTACTTGTCTATTTATTTGATTCGTAATTTCGTAATTTTTATCCTAAATTACCAATGCTTATTCAAGCAACTTTTAAATCTGAACAATTTTTGGAAATAGTTACCCCCTTCCTGTTAGTATATAGTCAAGAGTATAGATTATAGCTCTCTGTATATTTTTTTATTGCTAGTCTAAGCTGATTAGGATAGCTGTAAGACTTAATACAAATATTTATTAGAGTGAGTCATCCTTTTAAGCATTTTAGAATGAAGTTGAATGGAACCTACCACCAGCTTTGTGTGGCCAGGAAGTGTGGCTTTTGGAGAAAGTAGGTAAAAGTATAATTTTAGGGATTTCATCTGATTCACTTTTAGTGTACCTCCCTCCTTACATATAGATATTAAAAATGACGCATACTACTCATTTCAATCAGAATTAAAAGTAAGATCATTAAGGGTATCAGTATAACTTACAATTAGTTAGTAAAGTTAATTTGCCTAATTCTTAAAAGGCACCTACTGTCAACTGTAGATATTAAGCGTTGATTAAATCTAAAAAAATAAAAATAAATCAGAAAATATAATTTAAAGTAAATTAGAATGTCTTGCTCCTTGTACCTGGAATCTACTTACAACAGAAAAGGCTACTAATTAAAAAAACTGTTCCCTTTTTGTTAACAAAAAAATGCATTATTAAACTGCAAAAGAAAAACCAACTTTGATTAGTTGACTGTAATAAATTACTGCAACAAAAATATGAGAAATAATTGATAATAGCAGATAATCTTAAGAGTTATGTAGTGCATTACAATAGTAAATTCATTATGCAAAAGAAAAAAATATAGCCTTGTAGTAATCTATAGTTAGGACTGAGGTCAGTAAAACTTGCCCAGACCTCAATCATTCCCTTACGAAATTCCGCTCACGTTTCCCAAAGAGAAAATATTGGGCGAAGTATTTAATGAAAAATTTTGTGTCGGTTGAGCTTTCATAATTTGTATGGCTCTTTTTGTGTATTGACACAGGAGAATAAGAGAAAGTAGAAAAGTGTAGTTGGAAAGGAAACAAATAAATGAGAGGTTTATCCGCCGGAAGCATACAAATAAAAATCTTTGATTCAGCCCAGACAGATTCTTTCCCTACATTCTTCTCTCATTCAATAAATAAATCAGCAGCTTAACAAATTAATGATTAGGATTTGCCAGTACTAACTCACTAACTGCGGTGATTACAACCTTTCTTTTTTTCACCAAGAAAACTTTATTATTTTTCCTTTCACTAAATACTCAGAGTGTATCAGAATTTCCCTTGAAATGAGCATGTCTAGACAACGCAGCAAGAATATCAATGTATCCCTCTACCCTACATAAATACTGTAAGATACTTGTACAACGTTTCGAATAGGAAATTAAATTTTAATACAAATCTATCGTTGCACCATCGTTTTTAATGATAACAATTATTTCCGCCTAACCTAGATGTTCTTCATGTGACATGAAATTGATTTTTTTTTATAGTCCTACTTTTAATTTCATTCAATTGCATTTTCGAAACCTTTGCAAACGACTTAAGAATCAGAAGAGAATCTTCCATAAGTTTGTTTTTTACGTAAAGTCAAAATCTGTGGTGTTTGAAACTAATGAGAAAGTCCATTCGACCAGCAAAATTATGTACATTTAAACAGAGTCAAATTTGCATAAAATTACGAAGCTCTTTTGGTCTCCAACAGTGAATATTACGAGATGACCTGGATGAAACTAGGGAAAATATTCGGACTCTTTTCATACAATGAATCAAGAAAAATACATTTTTTACAACAATTTTTTTCAAACAAAGCGTCTGGCTCTTTCCACATGGCCAACTGAACTGGTGCAAGTATGCATTATATTTGAGATGTCGGAAGTCATTCAACTGCACTACAACATTAACCGTTTTACTGTTGACTGTGAAACTATAATTGAGACGATGTTACTACAGCTCTGTCGCCCTATATAAACATAAACCGTTTTGTCTTATCCTCAAAATAAAAACTTATGAAGGAAAGTTTAACTTTTGTGTTGTCTATTTTGATTCAGTATCAAGAATCAAGAAAAGAGAGTTACATCCTACTTATTTTGTATCTGTCCTTTGTCCTTTCTTATACTTTCTCCAAGGTATCGTCGCGCAACAAAAATTCCGGCATTATTTTCTGGAATAGAATAGAGAATAGAATGTGGTTTTACATACATTTCTGCTCCTATCTTTTAAGAAGATTTGAGAATGATAATGCCAAAAAGAGTTTAATATGAATATCTGACAAAATTCTATATTCTTTCAAGCTTGTCCAATATCACTTGTATAAGAGCTGTAAGAAAACAAGCGAAGTGAAAAAATGCATTGTATTATTCTCTGCAATGTAAGCATACTTCATCCTTTACTCTATTATATCTGATAATGTTACTCTCTCTTCTCTATACGATATAGTATTAGGACTATGGATGAGTATAATGTTATGAGATCACTAAGTAAAGTAAGGATTTCTCCTCACTTTTTAGTTCACTCCAATTCACTTGACTTGACTCCATTTGGATTTGCAAGATAGATAGTATTTGTAACTGTAGTTGGTATTATATAATAATACCTATTGCCATGTAGACTACTTTGTTCATACTACAACACTCTCTTATTCACATGCTCAATTTCTCATATATTCATGATCCATTTCTATCAGCTCTACGTGAAAGTTTTCTTACCAAAGTGCCTTTATGTTTAACCCTCTGTGTGAGTGAGTAGAAAAAATAAAATTCTTTTCCTCTCCTTTAATATTTCTCCCCTCTGGATATAACCTCTTGGATGGATGTAAGCTGTATTGTACATTACATTAGGATATCACTTCTGGTTTAGGAGTATCTTGCAACCATATTAACGCTATTATAGGGTCCATTTCCGTCCGATTATTTTCTTTCTCTCCTCACTTGAATAAAAATACTGAAGATGAGACAGGAGGTTATGCTGACTCTGGTCCTGTGGTTGTGACATGATGTCACTATGGGGTGATATTTGTAATTTGTACATTGCAGTGTGTCTCTTGATGACATTCTTCTCTTGATTGATTGGCTACAGAATGAGAAAATCTTGCAATCGTGAATGTAACTACTGCTTGTATTGTGCAGGGATGATTTACTTAATTTTGAAATGGTTGCGAATTTCCACACCGTTACATCTTGCTATCGATCAAGCTGACTAAAATTTGCATGTTGGGGGAATGTATATACAAAAGTATTCTTATTTCAGTGTTTAAAGCTGAGAAATTTGTTGCCAAAAGAGAATGATGGGGATGCGATAAGAAATATTAAACAGGCGTATGGTTGTATGCATATGTGTGCAAGTTTTGTAAAGGACATTTATCTAGTTGAAGGATTAATTCCACTCTACCTATTTTAGGAGAAGTCAGCTTGTGAGATTATTAAAGTGGAAAATGAGAAAAAGTTGTACATGACCTGTGACCTCGGAAGCCATATTTCTTCTTTTCTAGGCTAAAGATCAGTGTTTGCAAATCCTTCAAGTTTTATATTTCTACAAATATATTATAATAGAAAAAGTAGTTTTATGTTTTAACTTCCTATTTCCATTTTCAAAGTAGGTTAAGCCCACTACATTCTTTTTTTAGTATAATAACCATATAGGGTAGGAAATGGATTTTAGTTTAGTACTAATAAATACATGCAAAATATTCATAACAACAAATTGTCTATTATTTTAATTTTGCTTTCATGGGAAAATATGCAGGGGATGAAACTACCACCTCAGAATTTATTATTGGGTAAAGATGTAACTTTTGCCCCCACCTTTTTAGTTGTTCTTAAAGTCGAATGCCGCCGCAGGTATAGTATAATAAGAAGTAAGAAGGTATATATGTTATTCTATTTGTGAGAAAAATGTTGTAAATAAGAAGTATGGAAAGAAGAAGATAGCTGTTGGCAGGAAAACAACAAAGGGAAAAGTAGTGTACCCCTTCCTCCGTGTGTATGTAAAACATATAATAATAATTCGGGGGTAACCTAGTTGTTCCCTCCCGATAGGAAGCTACTTTCTGAAGAAAAAGGGAAATAAATGATAAAGGGCAAGTTTTTCTCGAGAGTTACCCGGTATTTCCGTTTTTCATTTGCGACTTGAATTTAGATCAGTTTTGCTATTTTCCCATTCCAGACGGGAATTTCAGACTCACTACTTCTTGGCAAGCTAAACCTAAAGCCATTACTCCAATTGTGTTTTCACCCTGGATATACAATATAGCATAATAATAAGTAGGCAAAAAGAATACGTGAGCCAAAATAAAAACGCGAAAAACCACACTAGTAAAAGTATAAGCATACAAAAGGCAACCAAAGAGAGTCCAAGTGCGTATTCCAAACCAACATATCTTTCTCCCTGTGTGTTGTTGGTTGAAAAACAAGGTTTCCTTCTGCCACTGCAAGACTTCACAAAGTTTTTCATACTGTTTGCTTTATTCAAGGGAAAAGTCTACCTCGAGATCTTTGTTGCTTTCTTTTCTCTTATTTTCCTCCTCCCCCTCCCCTCCAAGGCTAATGCAGTGTTAAGGAAGAAATTTTCTACTCTGATGGGTGACTTTACTCACTCGAGAAATCCCTATTATTTCTCCACTTACTTTTCCAGCGGTGTGACTGAGCGCCCGGCTCTTTTACCTTGAGCTAGCAAAGCCAAATCATATAGCCAAACGAACCATCTTCTTTTGTCAACAACAAAAAACACAACTTTCACCCATTCACAACATTTAATGCTAAATTCTTTGTGTCCGACTATTCAAAACTTGTAAGAGAAAGCAAGCTCTAATTTGTGTTGTAAGATTGTAACCGCAAAGCAAAGCAAACCTTCTGACCAAATTTATCCTCTTTGTGAATAACAAAGATTAAATGTGAAGCACGTTTTTGTTCATTCTGGTTTAATTAATGTCATTTTGAGGTAGGAGCGGTTTGTCAAACTCTTGAAGAAGGGAATTTGTACATTCTTTTAACTACTGAAAATTATTTTTGGGAAAGGTTAGGTGACATTTCTATGTCACCGCGTGTGTATCATTTGTTAATGATTAAGTTTGCAAGGTAGCAACTAACTTATAGTTTTTGGAATGTAGAAAATTGTCGGTTGTAACCAACTGCTTTTACTTTCAACACATGAAGACAAGAATTTTTCTCTTAAATTCTTGAAAATTTACTAAACTATTTTCCTTTCAGAATTTATTGAAATACTGTAAGTTAGGAAAATATATTGTATGTTAAAACACTAGAACAGATCTTTTGACACTTTAATAAAACTGAAATAATTAGGTATTTCCCATCCAATAACACTTACTATCGGAGAGGCGTCAGATAGGTATCTGATGAAGAGATATATGTGGGCAAAAATACCGCATTCGCTATATTTTCAGACAGGTTTGAAAGATTTACGCTGCCTTTTATCACAATGAATATCATATCAATGTCTGATATGATATCAGATCAGACTGTCATTTTATAACTTACAAAGAATATCTATTAGATAAATTTTCAATTCATATTTTTTTTTCTAGTATAGTTTCTTAAAGCGCTACTAAATATATACCTAGATGAAAAGTACTAAAACCTACCCATTTTCTAACCTTAGTTAATTAAAGCCAATTCATTTTTTTCTTTAAGCTAGCTACACGGATGATAATTGATGAGAATTAGGTACATCGTTTATCAAATGTTTTTGCAAAATGGTTAAATTTTTAAAATTACATCAGAGCAAAAACTATATCTTCATTACGCATATCTTACAAAAATGAAAGAATCATTTCATATTAATTTTGTTTGTAAATATATTTAAGTTTAAACCCTCAGAGGAATACTTAGTCTTAAGTAAACACAAGAAGGAATGTTATTATAGTGAAAAGTCAAGAAGTGTTATATCTTTAGTTCTGCATAATAAGTCTTATTCGCGATAAGAAACAATATGTGAGAGTACACATTTGCTTTAATTCAATTCTCATTCTAAGCCAAATATTAGTAATTCATAATTCTAAGATCTCTTTCAGCATCTGCAAAGATTCTCATGCATTTGAAGGAAACGAGAGAATTATTAAAAGACCACTTCGTCGGTCGCTTTCCCTTAAGTCTTTCTACTCAAAGTGAAAGGAAGAAGCCCAAAGCCTAGCTTTTTCCATACATTCAACATTTTTATGTTATATTCAGTCAGCAATCTCTGTATCATTTTCACTTTTATAAAATACTACTCATTCACTTTGTAGGCGTTACGGACCGTTCACAAAACATAAATATATAGTCTCAGAAAAACAATTAAATTCTAAATTACTAATTAATTACATATGGAAGAGTTTGGGACATTGATTATGTTTATAAAGCTTAATGCAATACAGACAAAATTTTTTATATCAAGTTAAGAACCCAGAACGAAGATTAGGGATTTTCTAATTCGATTAATCGAGACTTTAAGATATGATGAAGTCTAAAAAAGTGTTGCTGAACACCTGGGCTTTTTATAAATTTGATAAATAAAATAAAAAGCACGAGACTTGTGAGTGGATCATGAAGAACTAACTAAGCCTGAATCTGACATAAGTGTAGTAAATGTATAACTAGAGAAGACTTGAGCTGTCCTCCATGCAGCAAACTCTCTGAAGGATTTTACTCTTTCTTTACCGGAAATTTCCAACTGTGCCCCCTTTCCTTCCCCCTTGACGTCTGAATTCATTACTAAATCTGACAAAAATTTATTTCATCGTTTTAAACCATAAAATCTTCTTTCACTTCCTTTCTTTTGTTTTGGTTCGATCTCTGTCCATTATTAAGCCTTGAGTAATTTCAATTTTAAATGAGATTAAGAGGCTTTACTCAGTAAGACATGAGCTTCCCACAAATATCATTTCTACATCTTTAGTTTAATAACTTATTATTGCTTGCATACAGCGAACATGTTCAACACGGAAAATAATTCTTTTTTTCTAAGGCACAGTTTCTTCCTCAGTTTTTTAGAAGATTTATGGAAAATTTTGGCTTGCTGAGTGAAATGCTTTAAAAACGTAGCGAAGGAAAGAGGTCATGGGGGCAAATAAAAATTTTGTATTACAACTGGATGTGTGTTAAGAAAGTCGCATGAATACATAATAAACTTTTTAAACTGATGTATTTTAAGTGATGTTTTGTTTAAAAATAAAACAAGCGTTCTTATTTCGCTTACAGTCGACGTAAAAATCAATTTTAAATTAAACCATTGAAATACAGGTAGGAATAATATAATCGATTAAATTTGTCACCGTAGTAGAAATAAACATTTCAATTACACTCGGGGGTAGAATACAGAGTGAAAGGACAAAGACAGGGAAAAGTAAACAGTGGCAGATCACTTTGTAATGAGGTAACTAAAGATAAGTTGTTTTTGAACAGAATGAGAAGCTTAATTTAGATTTACTCAAGAGTTATTTAGGATAGATTCACAGATATGTATGCCATGCCTTTGCGGGTTAAGTGTTTAATCCAGAAGCTTCACAGATCACAAGAGGTTTTCCACAAAATCCGGACGTATAAACTAAAGCTCTTCTTAATACTGTACTGAACTATTGGTAATTAGGATGTTACAATCTGATATTCCATACTGATATGTTGAAGCAACTACTAAAACATCCAATTCATCCTCGAAACGGGATCTATTCCACTATATATCCAGTTTAGCCCAACAATTTAAACTTGCTTACTTCAACAACTTATGAAATAAAAGGTTTATTGAATTGCAATTTGATGAATTAACGTTAGACCGAGGTCACTTATACAATAGGGTTGGAAGACATCTTGGCTTAGCAATTAAAAACGGGGTATTTTATTATAAAGTGGAAAATGGGCCTTTTAGAGTATAAATAAATAATGCTTTTGTGGGACCTAAACTAATAGAGCTGAGGAATAGAAGGGTTGGGAAATGAAAGTTCTTTCATAATATTCCATGTTGCCGGAAGGATTTTCTTGTATGTTGACCCTACAGCTAACAATACATTCAAACATGGATAATATTATCCCCAGCTAACTTCAACCCTTTAAGGTTGGAGGTAAAAGGGAAAAGGGGTACAGTTGTCTACTATAGGCTAAGTTAATGCAGTTGTGGAAGTTCTGGTTGCTTGTGTGCTTAAGATTAAAAGTACATTAAATGTGCAATGGGAGTTATGTATGTATGAAAGTGTAGATGGATTACAACTCTATTCAACAATAATCCTCTTCTCTCGAGTCTCAAGCCATTCAACTTTCGTAATTCCTATTGACGGCTTAAAGTGAACCAAAACCTCATTCCTTCTCCCGTTTTGACTCTCTCTACTCAATAAAATTATAATTTCCAGGGATGAACTTTCTCTCCGGGAGTTTTACTCCGGGTCACAAACACCAATCCTCCTACCTAAGTACTGAGTGAGTTGTACTAAATTTACGCTACTGTGCCTAATTATACCTCGATGATATTATGAATAATATTGTTTGGAACCTTTCCACTAGTACGGTTGGCTTGGAGATAAACTTACCTTGTGGATAGTTTATTGAAATATAGTTTGTACATGTTATCGATTCTTCAGTATGATTAATTAATTATCTTATCGTCACTCGTGAAATATGTAATGTACCGTGTAATCCTAATGATAATAACAATTTAATAACATATTGCTCTGTAAAGGGACAGATATACAAGTTTAGGCAAACTCTCATCACTGTAGATTTAGCGGTTGTATCTGTCACGACTATTTTCGTCGGGATAAAGAGGTGTGGTATCTTTCAAGCTGAAAGCTTTCTAATTCATTTTCAGAATTTGCAATTTCGTCACTCATTATGAAAGTCACCTGCCAGTGCCACTATGACCACGAGCATGCATTTAAGTGTTATGTTTATGAAAATTAAAAAACATGAGAATATGACACCTAAAACAAGGGAAGATTAGTAATAAGATAAATAAAAAGGAAGTCTTAAGAATTGTAACGATCTAAAGTGTTCAGAAACTTTAAGCAACTTATTAAAAATCGTTTGAACACTAGAACCAGACACAAAACAAGGTATGGGTAAAGGTAAAATGCATCCTTCTGATATCGTTAGTTTTTATTTTAAAAATACAATGACTGTATTCATTCTCTCGTCTCAGATATCAAGTGAATACATACATAGCTTTACCTATAGAATATAGACATACGTCCATTACATCCAGTGAACATAAGGAAGAGTAAAGATAGAAATAAGACAGATTTGACTGTTCTCAGTTCGTACAAAAAGAAGAAAAAATTTCCAAGCAATTTCCCTGACAAAAGTGGAAAGGAAAACTGCTTTACGTGCCCCTGCATTTATATGAACAATCAGCTGGCGGACTCGCTTTCACTTGACTCTTTGGTCTCACCGACTCCTTTGTATCTCTTCTCATTGTCCTAACACTTTCACCCTCTCTTTCCCTTACTCCGCAATACCAATCACAATCCTCCAATTTCTGATATCAATAGCATCACTAATACGAAAGATTGCTTGTTGTTCCTTCCTATCCTTAGAGACTGTCGTGGCCTTTGGAAAACAACAATGTCAGTCAACCCATTTCTGATATTTCCTTCATTTAGTAATTTAATTAAGACAATACTCAAAATGTGCCAATTATTTAACTTACTTTGAAGTCATTCTTTAATCGAATGTTAATCAAATTGAGAAATTACAGATGTTTTTCTTATCTAAATAATCTGGAGACTACGACAAAAGGGATAAGATGATGATATGAAAACAAGGATAAGATGAAAATGGTAGTTTTTGAACAAAAAGACATGACCCACCCGTTTGCATGCACATATAGACGGATTAGGGCCACAGATCGTATGGATTTGTACTGGAGGTGTGACCTATTCACACTTTCAACTTTCCTCCACCTTTCTCTCGTTGTTTTCTACTGATCTTTTACAAATCTCATCTTATCTTTCCCCATCCAATCTAACCTTCTCAATAAAATCTACGAGGGTAATCTGACGTGATGGTGTGTGGGAAAACAACCTTGAGTTGACTTTACACTTCCCTGCAAATATCGTATGTACAAAGTACAAGGTCGGAAGTCAGTAAGGAAGGTACGGAGGGCTCTACTAACATGAGTGCCTACTTTCATCCACCCCACACAGTCCAACAAGGGATTCCATTTCACACCTTGATTCTCTCTCTTACATGAATTCTCCACTTGACGAGTCTCATGACTTGAACGAAACCCTTTTGCACTTTCTCCTTACTTCTGCCCACTTCACTTTACCTACTTAAGTGGCCTTTCTGAAACAAGGAGGGGAAACGGAGAAAGCCTTAATAGCCATTTAGATAAGCTATTTAATACTATTTGTGTTATATCAGCTATGGAGTGGAAATATACTTTTACTTAATAACACTGATTCATTATCGTTTTTCTGAGGAATAAAATGAAATGACAGTATTCTTTCAGAATGTGATGAACGTAATTGTTAAAGTTATGGTTAAAAAAACTTTTATGGTTTTTAGATCATAGCAAAATGTTTATGATGATGATGATCATTGCATGAGATTTTCGTAAAGTCTGTCTGGTCTGGGTATAGCAAGACTCTTCTGCACGTTATCATATTTGTCTTCGTTGTTTTTCAATACTCTATCATAAAGTTTTTAAATTGCAAACTCGAACTACCACTTGAACCTGAATTTGTCTTTTATGTAAAAAGGAAGCAATAATACCATTGGGCTAAATGACAAAACTTCAACAAAACTGCAATCAAAGTATCACTCACAAGTTCAACTAGTAAGAAATATCTAAATCTCTATGCATTACACATGCATGCTTTAATGGTTATGAAAGTGATTGCTAATTCAATGAAATGAAACCTCTGAAGTTGTCAAAGTTAACTTATTCAGTCACTTTTAAATATTTCGTCACAATGGAAGTTTGAAAAACAACAAAATTGATATTGACAGTAGAGACATTGTGAATACACTTCAATCAACCTTTTCTAGGCATAATGTTGGCTTCAGCTTCAAAAAAATTGTTCTTCATATAATCTGTAGAATGTATCACGTGCTCAATTTTCTCATCCGGTGCCAGTGACACAGGAAATGAAAGACAAGTTCACTCTTAAAGCTATAATAGACATTTTCAAAGCCACATACATATAAATACACTCGTTTTATAAAATACCTGGCAGAGATTCCCAAGGGACGAAAAGGCAGTCTTTGGTCACAATCTCAAGCTAATTCCAGCATTGCCCCCATCCTTTGAAAACATCTGGTATTTCAATCGTGTAGTTTCCAACTCTATCGAAATGAGGTGGACATCTAAAAAATGTTACAATTATCTCAGCGTCAGACGAGTGGTTTGTATTGGTTTGGCCTGGACAGCAGGAGACAGACAGAACACAACCCGCATAAGCATGCATTGCATGTCGATCTATTTGGAACTATATCTTCTGGGGAAATACCTAAATCTGATACAATTTCATACAAACAAACAAATACGGATGGCCCGGAGAGACCAAACAGACTGGAGAGAGAGAGAGAGAGAGTATTGATTGTGGTTAGTGAAAGTACCCAGCCGGCTTGCCAATGCAATGCAATGTGAACCATAAGGTGAAAGTATATAATGTCAACTATTGAATGAAGGACAGAAAATGTATAAACACTGTCGTAGACCTTTGGGCTTTCTTTATTTCCTCTAGGCCTTTCTCCTCTTGACTCCTTTGTGTACAAAAAGTGAACTGATGAATGAATGCAATACAGAGACTTTCTCCTATACATATTATCATGTCCATCTACACAAATAATATCTGAGAGAGAGAAGAGAGTACTTTCAGATCAGTTCGCTTGACTCCGTTAAAACGAGTTTCCTTTATTGAGTTGAGTCCCTCTCAAAATGCCCATCTCCATTAGGGCCCATTATGTTCCCACATTTGATCCCTCTTAGATGAGAGCCCTTCTTTCTTTTTAAATCCATTCACACTACTTCTCATTCAGCCTCTGTTCAACCAACTCCAAAGTGAAAGGTAGTTCTTTTTCAATCATTCAATTCTCTAATCATATACTTATAAAAAAAAACTCTGACCACTGACCAACCTCTGAATATACACCACTTTTTCTCACGATCATTTCAAACCTTCTCTTTCCATGTTGTAGGTTGCAAAGGTGCTTTCTCAGTTGTTAAAAGAATTTGATAATTAGCAAACAAAAGATTTGGAGTTTGTGGTAATTAATTAAAATACATGATTCACAATGTTCAAAAATATATACACTACTTTTGTCACACACTGACATGGCACTCACGTGTTCTTATATGATTCTGACGATAAATCTTATAAATCTTATTGCAACATTCAACGAAACCACAAATTTGAATACGATTGTAAAATTTTCTAAAGTGTGATGGAGAAAACTGCATGGCATTACAGACAACTTTAAAATCATATTTTATGAAAATTGGTTTAAAGGACTTTTAGCGATTTAATGAAAAATAGTTACAACTGCAATCTCATGGAATAAGGTACAGTTGAGAAAGTGCCCTTGTCAATTAACTTCCATCATTAATGTAATAATACACCTTTCTGAGCCTTGGTCTTTCCACCCACCACCGAACACCTTTTCGATCCTCCCTGAGCCAAGGATACGATTAGGCAGTTGACTCATCTTCACAAGACATTGACTTAATTTCACAGGTTTCGCTGCAGCGAAAGTGTCAATGACCTTCTTAAGATCGTGGCTTAGTTTTTTGGTCTTTACATTACACACAGGTGAATTTCTCTGACGACACGGACTGCGTCATTTTTGCAACTTGGGGAAACAAACATTAGGGACTGAGAAGAGAGATGTTTCAGGACAAAGAACACAATCTTCAATTTCCTTTAGATTAAAATTACATTCCTTTTGGCATCTTACAATTGCACTTAATTATGCAAAAGAATTAATGAAAAATCTCTAACAAAACACTTCTATGTAATTAAATGCCAAATAACAGAACTTTTTATATGTTTAGTATAAAGGAACTAAGTACATAGTTGATGTTCCTATTTCTACTGTAACATTTCTTTCATTCAAAAATGTATGATCTAAATTGTGTGAGTGGAGCAGGCTGAAATAAACGAAAGATTATAAAAAGACTTTGGACCACTTTTTTTGAACCCCAAAATTGGGAAATTCTGAAGGGCGAGGGCGGACAGTTAGTCATTATATGTTCAGGTGAGAGGACAAATTTAGAGGAGTATAACAAAAGGGTAAAAAGTTAGTTCAACTTCCAAACTGTTCATATCAAGATCGATTTCCAGTACAAAAATGTACCCTCTATACTTCCAACTTTGTTAAAAATCCAGCAAACAATTTCAGTTTCCTAAGATCAATAGAAAACTGTCGAACAGCAAGTTCTCTTCATGAAAAGAGAAGAATGTTATAAATCCATTAGAAAATAATAATAACAGATGATGATAGAAGGCACAAAGAAATTTGAAAATAATAATTTCAATCCTTAGGGGAAAAGGTTGCATTCATCCATCGTTTATTGTGTAGTTGACGATGAAAAAAAGACTTCTTGAGTCAAGATGAGAGAAAGAAGTAGGGGAGAAAGCTCAAAGTGAAAGTACCTTACTATTATACCCTGATGTTTTCAATTTGAACTAAATCAAGATGGTTCTATCTAATTTGAGAATTCCCTTTATCTTTTATTGAACTCATAATATCTTAAATAAAGACATTCAACTGCATTGGCAAAATAAGAATATAAAAAGAGACGAGGGAATGATTATTTCACCACCGCCGCCCTTTAGTCTTCTTTAAATTGGAATCCAGATCTACTTATTTGGGCTCAAATTGCGGTGAGCCTCTCTGCATCTTACTTTTACAGCATACATGATAATAAAAACAGATCTTTCACTCTCTTCCTTTTTAAAATCAAATTGAGTTTTTTTTCTTCTTCTTTTCACTGAGGAGAAAGAATTCAAAACTAAATAGTACTTTACTGTTTCCTCCCTGAAGAGGTTGATTCAACTATATGCTGTATATGAGGAAAATGTTATCCTTTTTATTATTAACATTAAAGTAAAATCATTGGGTGGTAGTGGTGGTTCATGTTGTTGCTCATTCTGCTTCTTGTATATACTTTCTACCTTAGTGCTTAGTGCTGTTGCATTGCCAAACATTTATATTTTTATTAATTTCTTCTTTCCAAGGGGAAAGTAAACAGTCTCTTGAGACTTTTATGGATAAAGAGTTTCTATTCGATTTGCATTTTTAATACATGTATCATAGCACTATGGATGATTTAAGTGGTTCTCTCTCTCCTTACTCACTCATCTTTTCTTACAAAGAATTTCAACAAAGTCTTGATTTAATATTTCATACCCCTGGCTAATGAAAGTTGAGAATTAAAATTTTACTAAAGATCTATAAGTTGCTCAGTCTGGGAAGAGAGAAATGTGTCTGTGTACTATGAGTTTTGGTGTACAGAATACTACTAATATATTAATTGTATAAACTTGGATTAAATTACTTTTTGTGTTTATAAATAAACAGATGATTAAAACTTGTCAGGATTAGTGAGTTTTCTTTTTTGCAAATTTGAATCATCCTAACGGTAAGATTTTCGAGTATAAAATCATTTGTAAATCTCTTAGACATTCGCGTAAAAATAATATGCTAATGAGCATTGCCTTAAATTAATATAATATTATAATCTATTTAAGTACGATAAATTGATTTTTGTGATCCTTCAACGTATAAAAAATTCTTTAAAGTTGCACTATTGTTGTTTCTCCTTCAGTTTTCTTGTGGCTTAAAAATTCAAAACAAACGAATTTCAAAGAACGCAAAACCCCATTTTAATATATTACCAATTATAAAAAAGACGATTGTCCTAGTCATTAAAAGGGGTAATGATAATTCTCATTGATATTGATGATTATTACACCCAGACTTAATTTAATCTCATTAGGTGTAACTAGTCTTATTTGGATTTAGAAAGATTGTAGCATAGGGAAACAAAGATGTTTGAGTGAAAGTGGTAGGGAAAAAAATAAGACTGAAGTCTGTGAGAAGTTTCTTTTTTTCTAGTGAAGAAATTGACTCCCCAAGCTCACATCATCATTTAATCATGTTGAAGCTCAGTGTCTCAAATTTTATTTCTATTGCTGTTGTTGTGGTCTCCCAGATAATGAGAATGTCCTGTAAGTTTCCTTTGGTTCCAGTGAAATGAGAAAGTGGCTTTCCTCTAAACACTTTCTTCCTCTGGCTGCTTAACATTCCTTGCGTGAAGGAAGTTACAGAAGGAGATGATGAGGGTTAAGTAAAGGAAGTTAAGTAAGAATCAAGAAACTTTGGTAACACTCATTTTTCCCTTAGATTTGACCAGAGTGGCTTCCCCAGAAGAAATTATGAAGTATGTATTAACTACCAAATAAATTAAACAACACCATGCATACTCTATTTATATGCATGAAATGCAAATGCTACTAATTCTCTTTTACTACTTACTATGTAGTACGTTCTCTTAGACTGAACTCTCACTTTGACTTCAGAAAAGCTATAATAATATTATTATTCGAGACTTTTGAACTGTTTCAACTTTTCTCCTCCTCATACTTTTTAACTTTGATATTATTTTGCAACATTTTATACCTACACTGTTACTTTTTAACTACTTCGTTTATAAGGATAAGTTGGAGAAGCAGCAAGTAGCAAAATTACATGCGCTGTCGTAATGTACGTCTCTTTTTCTGCTAGCTAAACTTTTTAGGTTCATTGAATTTCACACTGAATCAAACAGTTGAAGAGTTGAACACATTTAAATATTTTTTTAAAATATTGACTTTGATTTAATGTACTACTTTTTAGCTCAAGTCTTTTCCAACTGTTTAAGTCTACAGATGAAAATGTAAGAAACTATAAAGGAATTCAAACACTTTATGGGGAAGTCCCTAAATCAGTGCTTTACGGATTGAAACCACAAAGATGGAAATAATGAGTGTAACAGTTGTCAGTTGAAATATATTTTGTTGCATGAATCTATTTATTTCTTCTAGTCACCAACTTAACAGCATCTTCTAAGCCTATTCATTATAAAATTAAACGTGTAAGCAAAAAGTTCAAATAAACACTCATCAGTGGCACAAGGCTAAGAAAGGGGGTAAAAGTTCAATGTCAAATTTTTATCTAGAATCTAGGACTGATATGATGTCTGTTGCCCGTGGCACAAAGTCCCATCTTATAGCATTAAATACTAGAGGTGCAGTGATGCATAAGATAAAAGCCGTTTAATATCTGATCTTTGGAAGTTGAGTTTGTCGAGCTAATTCAGCTTTTACAGAGGATACAAGGAGATCAAAGAGACCTCACAAAGTCATTCTCATTGATTAATTATTTTCATCATCCTCCGTCAGTAGAGTAGCATCGAACTCATAATTTGTAGACAAGATAAGCATAATGAACTCAGTTGAGTGGTTGGGGCTTTTAATCAATTCAATCCAAAAGGTTTTCAAGTTAATAGGCGCATTTTACATTTTACATGTTCGGCCGAAGGGCCTTTGTATCTTTTATATATAAAGTTTAGAGCTAAAAGACCACTTGTAAAATCAACTTTGTTAATACATTATAGTGAATGTAGTTAAGGTTCATCGTTTTACTCCTTTTAGCCCATACCAGGAAGCCAAATAGCAATCAATCACCATTTAGACCTTTTATAAATGAAATAGAATATAAATTATCTTGGTGACTGCTTAGGTAATAAAGACTATATAGGTTCATTTTTCCAGGATTTCTGCATGGATGCAAAACTGACCTTTCCACCAAGCATAAGAAATGTAAATGTTGAAAAGAGATATTGGATGAAATTGTGAAGATTCAATAATCTTCCAGATAGAAACTTCATACTGCACATAGTAGTACAATCCCAATCTGATTCCTTCCTGACACCCATGATATGTGTCTATAACGAAACGAAACCACGAAAGGTTTAGCACATTCGACGATTCTACATTGAAATCTTTTACAGAGCGTCAGCTGCTACTCATACTCTAGAGGGACACGAATGCCATTTAATACTTTCACTTGCACTTTGAGTAAGAAAGAATTGAGTGAATAGCCGAGAGTCAAGTGATGATAACAGCTTGTACTATGTGTAGGTGGGCCAATAAGGATTAGAAAGAGTGTGCCTTTTATTGAAGAGGTTGGAGGTGGTAGGTGTGGTGGTTGATAATGGTAAGGCTACTCAAAGAGAAGATATGATGAAAGTGAGTATAGGGAAAGTCCCGTTAAGTACCACACCAGACAGAGTATCTCCAAGGAAGTAGACAGGAGTTAAAAGGCAGAAAAGTAAGTTAGCGATTTGGTTCCTTAAACTTCAACCCCGTCTTCTTTCGATACGAATAAACTTCTTCACTGACTGACTTGACTTGACTACACTCTTTACTTCTTCTTCGGGTGGTCCTTCATCTTCATCATAACATACCAACATGGCATATATGGATATATACAAGGCATATTTATAGGAATAGAAAGTGAGAGGGAAAGGAGACAGGAGCACAAAGAAAATACATACGGGAGAAAGTGATAAGTTCAAGTTTTCTTCTGGCCTTTTCGTTTGACAGAGTAAAGTCGAGGCCGAAAAAGGAACACACTTACAAATGAAGCCAATACGAAGGAAAGGAAGCAAAGACATCACACACCACCAAAGAGTCAGTGTGTGTGTGTGTGTACATACTAAGAGAAGTTGCACAGTATAATAATATACCACTCACCACGAATAAGCCAACACCATTCACCATACCACCACCCACTACTATACTAAAAACCACAATGCATTTCAGATTTTTTCTGCAAAAAAAAAGAAAAAAGATGCTTTTGTAAAAGATGCTCTTTCTTTCTTATAAGGGGTTATGTTCGCTTTGAAAGTGTAAACTAACATATACGATTGAGATGTATCGTATGTATGGTGGGTGTGTTTCTATTCTTATATTGTCGTACAAAAAGTATTGTAGACTTACGTAGGAGCATCTGTGCAGCTTGTACTTTTTCATGTCTTTCACTGACAAAGTGCGTTTTCAAGGAAAAAGTGAAATAGTAAAATCCCCAGGAGCTTTGAAGGTGCTAAGAAAGATGTTAAAATCATAAATTAAGTTGCAGTCTCGAGTCTTTGAAAACCTTTAGTAGTATTCTGATCTCATATCGTGGGGGATTTTTTGTCCTATAGAGCAAAGCAACACCTTATTGCTTGCACGAGACTTTCTCATCTCACTTATGATGAATTAACTGAGCTCAAATAAATGTGCAATAACCTCCACTGAGCAAGTAGAATGTGTTTGGGGATGATAGTGTCAGTCATAAAAGATAAAGGATTTGAAAAGTAAGGAAATCCGTCTTCTTTGATGTTCAGAGTCAATCAATAAATCAAAAAGGAATGGAAATCCCTGCCATCAAAACAATGTAAACCTACTGATGTATCACAATGGACCATAAAACTTTCCCTTGGTATGAGAGACTGGAAAATTTAGTTAACTCACCAAGAAAGACCATCGCCAAGGACATTATAGGACTTAGGGCTTAGTGAAATGGTCACCTGAAGACTCATGCGTCATACAAACTCCTTTTTCTTTCATATCAATGATCAACACGTTCTACTCACTTACTTTCCTCACTTACCCGTCCAGGGTCTCTTTAATGGTTGAAAATTCTTTGTATCAATGTGTCCCAAGGTTCAAAAGTAAACTGTCCTTCCTGTTCTCCATTTATACCTGGGAATGCACAGAACACATGGTTTACCTTAGTTTTAATACGGTGGAATTGTTACGTACACGATCCACTTTGCAGATGAAGATGAGAACTTGAACTTACAATAATGTTCCTCTTGAGCTTCCATCGAATGTGAATTGAGTTACTAATTCCATCATTCATCCACGAAGTGAAGAAAGTTTTGTTGCAAGGAAAGCTAAACAGACTTGAGGCGATATCGTTCTTTTCACTACTGCTGCTTTCACTGGAAATAAAGAAGAGCAAAGTATTTCGCGTATTGTTGTCGTCATCAATATTTAATTCACGTTTTATGAATGATTACCTCTCTCTTTTCCTTACTTTATTTGTTTCTCTTCTATTTTATATAGTCTGGGATTGATGAAGTTGAAAGAATTCAAACCGGAAGCGTTGCTCTGCATACTTTTTTTGTATACATTTGAAATAATAAGATAGATAGAGTTAAAAAACAAATAATTACAGCTAGTTAACATATGGATGGAATGGTTTATAATCTACGAGGGTGAACATTGTATTTGAATGCAACCAAAGCAAATTTGACATCGAATATATGGATTAAACCCACCAGAAATCGCAGTGAAAAATGATCAGAGTGTGCAGCCACATCATAAAGTAGACTTTTGTTTGAGATCAATCCCAAATAGTTGCTAATAGTTGAGATTTGACGATATGAAATCCAAGCATATTAGAAATGTAGCCTGAGAATGAACTTTGAAGCTTAATTTAAAATGCAAGTGTGCCTCTGGGAAAATCAAGAAGAAATCAATGAGAAATGAGAAAAGTCACCTTGGAAAGCATCTGTTCCTTTTTAGTCTTTGCTTTGCAACTTTATTTCACAAATGCAGCCGTAATTTAATCCCACACAAAGTTATACGTTATAATTAACTGATTTGATTTAAAATCCAAAATCCAACATCAGGAAATTGAGAAGGCAAATATATACTTGCGAATTCTTGCATACGGTGAAGAGTGTTTTGACTCTAGTTTACCTGAGGGGACAAACAAGAAGATTTTAATTAACTATGATGCATGATGGAATCTCTTTAACAAATCTCATTAGTAATTATTTTTGATCAATAATCACGCCAATATAGTCTTTGAAAGGTTCAAATTTAAATGAAGTTAAAATAAAAGTTTATACTTCAAGTCATTAATTCCAAAATTTATGATTAACTTTATCAAAGAAAGACAATCAATTTCAAAGGATATAAAAGCGTAATAATTAAGTAAATATATTTAGAAATAATTAAGCAATAGAATAAAATGAGCTTTAATTTTAATTTTGTTCAAAGAATACTCTTAACATAAAGTCAGGAGAAATTAGCCTCTCTACAATTGTCGTCTGTTTAGGATATTTACATGCAAATCCATGTAGATTTGTGGTCATTTTGAGTCAAGATTTGCCATTTAGTTCCGAGATTCAAAGGGCAATCCGTGGGTTATCTTATAGTAAAAGATCTCATCTCCTGATGGTGATGATAATGATGACGAGGGGTAACTCAACTAGAACTACACATAAAGGGGAAGAAGAACAGTTAGCTTTGGAACTTGTTCTAAAAGCATATGGAAAGTCTTGGGAAAAAATGATGTTTAAAAGTAAATTAAGACTTGGAATGGGTGGAGGACGGAGGCCAATGTATCAACATATTTGTCCATCTGTCACAGTTTGAAAATAGTTACGCAATTTTGGAGATGAATATCTTGGAAGAAACCTGACTTGGAAAATTTCTCACTTTTCCCGTTTTTATAGCCTTGAGGAAAGAGTGTAATGTAACGGGTTAACTCGTACTTTTCCTGGGTGCTTTAGCATCCGTGTCAGACGAAAGAGTTCTTTTTGTTCCACATAGAAATACCTAGCACAGATATATAAAGAAAGTATATAGAGTTAAAATAGCCTTAGTGTATATAATAGTAGGATCTGGGATGATATCGTTGATTCGTGACTGTAGGCAAGGATTAGAAGGCTACCCGGTCGGTCGTCTCGTGGAAATGCGGGAATGGGAGCTTTTATCCAGATTCGGATGAGACTGCCCCCCAGACGATAGTTTACATTTCAACACAGACTACTTCGCCGTCAGATTTTTCCCATTTTTAGTCATCTTTAGAAACTTTAAACGGTCTTTCTTTGCCTCACTTCCTGCAAATAAAGTAAACCCCGTTGTTTCCTTGTCCATCTTCACCAACTCAAAGCAAATCTTGCTACAATGCTCTAACAACTTTGTACATACTTTCTATCCATACCATCTATTCGCCTCTCTTTCTTTCCGTCTTGGTTCATAAAAACAAATTTCTATTCTACTACTTATGTACTATTGGCTAACTTTTCAACTTTGACCTGGCTCCTTCAATTTCATTCCGCCCAGTGACGACTCAACAAATATGTGAAGAAACACACTACACTAGACATTCACAGAATGAATACCATTTTTTTACAAAACTTTAGTCTCAACCAAGACCTTAATATTATGTTCTTCTTTTTTCTTTCTTATCTCTTTGTCATGTTCTCTCTTCTTACTGCTTGACCAATAGGAAAACAATTACCTTTTTATCTATTTTGTCAGACTATCATGTCCAGCCCTAGAGACTTAGATTATCTGACTGTCTACGTAAATAAAAATACATTTATGTGGAATAATTTGTACTAAATACATTAACAAGGAAATGTTCATGATTCCTTAAAAATAAAGCCTCAATTAACTATGAAAATAGTTTCGAGCTATGGCTGAAGATGAAGTCACAAATCACTAAAATCGCAAGCCGGTGTCTAGTAAGTAAAGCATTGGTTGTGTGCTTTGGTTTGGTGGTCTAACAAATCTTGTAGAAAAATGTTTGGTAGCTGCACATGGCTTAGCTAAGTTGAGTTACTTTTATGTAAGGAAGAAAGCAGTGAGATTGTATAATCCATTCGGTCATCATCATCTTCAAAAAGTCATAAAAATAAGTGAAGAGTCACAGCTTTGCCATTTGTTATGTCAAATGTCAACCCGACTTCAGATTTACGAGTATTTTATGCCCGCAAACAACAGTAACACTCGCACTCATTGACATTAACTCTACCGCATCCCTTATTCCCATTAAGAACTTCAACAACCTTCCACCTTCCTATCGCCTCTACAGTCTTCTCATTCACTTTTCCTCCCCAAGGGCTTTAATACACGCCAACCAAACTCAACGATATTTCTCAACTATTACTGGATTGGATTTGAAGTCGAAGAGAAGCAAATCAACCCTTTTTCCTATTTTTTTAGGAATGATGATGGACATTGACTAGGCATTCTCAATTTAAACAACAGTTTGAAATAAACCTTTACAAGGGTTTCCGTCTTCAAGATCAACAGTCCAGGGGAGAGGTTTAACTATTAGGTCTGATTTTGTTTTTTGTTCATATTCATTTCAAGTAAGTTCAAATATAAGTTCAATTTTTTCAATTAAAAAAAGTCTTTTAGTAAATGGCCGATCTAACTTCCTGTTACTGTTGACTATGAATTAGAATTTAATGGTTAAAATAGTTTTAAAAATTTCCAAATGTAGTAAAGAAGGAATATTAATATGCAATAATAAGGCCAAGTAGGGAATAAACATCCTGGAGATTGAATCATCAATATGTAATTTTTGGTGTTGACCAACAATTATATAGTATTATTGTTATTGAATTTACATAATTTTCATTATAAACCGGATGATTGAGTTTTTTTGCTTCGGCCTAGTTTATAGTACATAAATATCCTGAAACGAGACTTTATAGAACTTACTTTCTAAAATAAATATGCCAAGTTCCAAGGTATCAATATAATGTAATTTTATACCTTAAATTATAAACTCGTTGTATTTGTTAAAGGACATTAGTACATTTATATGAATGAATCGGTTAAGTCTGTAAATATCAAACGAAATATATTCCTAGTGTCATGTTTATTGCAAGATAATGATATTTTCTCAATTAAAATTGGATTATATAACTTTCCAGAATATTGAATCTACGCTGACGAAACAACAAATAATCTTGCTACCTTGCATTTTCTAGATAAATACATTATACATTATTATCAACTGTAGCTAAAGAGAATGCAAACTTGTAAAAAATGTATAACATGTTGTTACCCTTCTCTTCTTATTACTCATACAACTCGACCCGCATCCAATTTTAAAGCTGTCTTAAAAGCTTATCAGCATAATATTTCCATGCTACGTTTACTAATAATATTATGGATGCGTAATTTTCTATCTTATTTTTAAAAATGCTCCGTTGCTGATAAATTTCGTAAGTTGCAATTTTTAAGCCAAGAATATTGAAATATTATTTCCATTAACTCTCCTTTCTGCACGTTGGGTATTTAATCGATTTTTAAGGTACACTGACTGCTAAAAAATTAACATGTTTGGCTTTTACAAAAAAAAATAATTGTTTGTTAGATTGTACCTCCCTAGTCCTTCTAAGGCAAATATGATCATAATAATAAGGTTAATTAAAATGCTATACAGGTCATGGAATACCGAATGACTTGTCAAGACTACATACCGTGCAGAAACCAAAGTGCGTTATTACAATACGAAGAAACATGGCTTTTTCATATATTGTGTTAATTATCAATGAAGCAATAAAAATGTTAGGTGTATTTGTCTTCCAATGGGTCTCTGACATCCCGAATTCGGGTTTCCATTTCCTTCCAGGGGCATTGTTAGATTTATCGAACATAAAATAAATAGCGAAATGATTAATTCCCAGAAATATTTCTAGTTATTGGCAGTTTCCAAAGGGTAAAATTAACAAATTCGTACATATGTGACCATGGTAAAGCTTTGGCAAATAGCTGTAATTAATTATCAGGAGGCAGAGATTGGAGGAATCTCCGCCGGAAATGATGACCATTCGTTTTCCGTTGCAGCCAACTTTGCTTTTTGTACACGATTCTGTATAGAGGAACTGATGTAAACTTGAATCTCCTTTTACCCAGTTTATATGCCTGTGCGGTTTCTATTTGCTAAATGTTTATTTAGACTATTGAAAAGAGGTAGGGAACGAAAGGGGGGTCAATGATGAGGACCCTTGAGATCATCACATCATACGCAAGCTAAACACACTAGGAGAGGGAGTGCTGCAACACTGGAGTGAGTAAATAAGCTATCAAACGGATTGAAATGTGGAACCCAAACTACCATCAACATCAACGGAGTCTTTTAAATCAACAGGATGAATGGCTACAAGCTATACAACAGAGATTCTTAAATCATAAATGGGATGCTTTTACCATTTCAATTTCTTTGATTTGAAGCAGACAGTAAAGGGCTTTAAATAACAATCATTAAAATGCATTTAAGCATTTTAAGTACTGAATCAATGCCTCCTCAGTGTGAACTATTTTTCTTTTAAACATTGATTTTTCATTCAATTTATTAAGCAAAAGAATTTTCTACTTATTCATGCCATATGCCATGGATAAAACTATACTAGTTCCGAATTGTAACTCATGGTTGAATTTTATTTGACTTTGTTTATGTTTGACTTCGTATTGAAAATAACTTTTGTCTCTTCATGTCATGTTTATGTTGGTCAAGTGAATAAAAGATTGTATTCAATTGAATTGAATTGAACTTGACCTATAAACTCAGATCAGCCAAGCTTATTGCTCTCACGTATAAGCAGCTTCAGAAAAATACGTAGAGCTCTATGTAGCTCTGTTCATTATAAAGTCAAGATAATTTCAAATCCAGAGGATGTTGACAAATTATTCGGAGAGAAACAAAACAGATGTTATTCATTACATTGAAGCGCTTGAAATATCATTTTTTGCCATGTTATATTTTTGTTTTGTAAAATATAATTTTAATTTGTCAGAAGTGACAAGTAAAAATAAAATAAAAATTGTAAGATTTGATCAGGCTTACTCGCTGACTATGTGACTATTAAGAATGCTGTTAAAATGTATAAAGGTTTAGATTTTGCAACACCTAATTTAAACCTCAAACTAATTTGAATCATCGAATCCTCTTATTATATAATTAAAGTTTTGAAGCATTGACTTTCTGACAAGACAATAAATCGATACTTTTTGGATAGAGTCGAACATCAAATGTTTTTCTCTCATCCATTTAATAATTGTATAATCACTCAAACTGATGAATTTCTTTCCACCCCTGCACTGCACTGCAATTCAAAATAATAATCGTCCAGTAATTACTGTTGAATTTCATGAATACTAGCAGTTGAGTTTAAAACCTCTGTGAATTTTTCATTCCTGTCAGTTTAAGCCAGGTATAAACTAACAAAGTGTACAAAAGGTAGATTGTTCATGAAGAAATTACCCCATGAGTAATGCTTTCTGAGTAATTATTAGCATATAACATGACCGTCGTGCCTCTCAAGTATTGAATTATTGAGTGAACCATTTGAAAGCAATTTGACTCGGCACCCACCACCAGCCACACCGGTATCTTTCCTCTAAGCAGATTATAAACTTCAAGTCCAGTCCAGGTCATCCTTTAAACCTTCCTAGACTTATCTTTACTATGTAGCATATCATAAAATACCTCTTCACTTTCCCTAAATGTCCATACAAATTACAAAAGAACCTACCTAGAGAAATGTGTATATTTCTACCATGAAGATTTCATCACAATTTCACACAAGGCATTAACCAAAAGCTTCGGATTGGACGGTATTTCATGACATGAGGGACTAAGTATCAAGTCTGTATGGTGAAACTAGTACCCCAATAACACTTATCTTTATATGGCAAGTATTACATCATTTTTTCGGATTATTACTTCAGTCTTTGCAATTGGTAGTGTATAGTGTTCACAACTGACAATTTTTAAGTGTGGTATGGTGTGGGTGAATGTGTTAGTGAAAGGAAGACCAGACCAGACCAACCAGTACTTAAGTATTGTAACGTAGGGGAAAGCTTATTATACACCAGAAGGGAAGTAAAAGGGAGAAGGTTTTTTTTTTCAAGGGAGCATCAATGCAATAGTATCCGAATTTTGTGAGAAAAGTGAGTAGTCGATTTTAGCAGTTGTTAGAAGTTGGAATCGGGAGTTGGTTTCATTTCATCCCAGAGATTGGAGAGAGAGAGAGAGAGAGAGGAGCTGAGTGGGTATAAACGAGAAGATCAAGTAGGAAACCCGCATCAGTTCTTGGGCCATTCTCAACCCATCAACATACGGTTAGGTTCGTACGGCAAATATTTGATTATCATATACCTCTTACTTTTACTCGCACAACCAAATACAGATTGAACGTTATAAAATCTAATAGTAACTTGTGACTAGTTAGATGAAATAGTGCTCTAGTAGATATTAAACAGAAGAGAAGAGACAGAGTAACGAAACCAGTAGTAGTAGAAGAGTTCTTCCAGCAGAGGATAACAGATAATTCTCCCTCTCCATCCATCCAACATCAGAAGAGTCTCTTTGGATTTTCTCTTTCTAGGTTTGCTGAACTAATCTTCTTCTTTTATAATAATATGAGTAAAATAGGAACTCCTCATCCGTGCTAGGAATCCAACTTTCCCGTTCAAACATCCTATTTTTCGTGGTTTCCCTTTACCCTTTATGTGTATTTTCTCATCTTCATCAGTTCCAAAAGTTTCAACCGATGGTCTACACGCTACACACACAGTCAGTCTTCAGCCAATCCACCCTTGTGTCCAGTCCACTCATTCAATCTAGCCTCTAATCACCCATGTCGATTCATTAACAGAGAACACACTGATTCTCATTATAAAATAAACCCCGATGGACAACAATACCTCTGGCCATAGCTTTGTATATCTATTATCTATCTGAGAAAAGTAAGTGGAGAAAGAACTACTGTAGGCTTTCTTCCAGTGATTAAATGGATTAATCGCTGTGTACATCTTTTTAATCCCTTGATATCTTAAGTAGAATTGTTTGTTTAACAAAACATTCTAAGTAGGTATCTAAATCTACAGCATAAGAATAAGTTTTAACCCATATTTCAAATAAGTAAAGAAATTAGATAATATTTGTATTTTAAGCAATGTCTGTTTCACATGTTTACACAATTTATTTCTAAGATAAATTAAGATCTTGCTAAATCCTTTAATCCAAAGTAATTGAAGGTATTTTTAAAAAATAAAATTTTTAATTGTTTCATAGGTCGGAGAAATTCCATATTTGACGAAGGGGTCGAATCTTTGGGTAAAGTGGGCAAAGCAGCTCACTCTTTCCTTAAGTCTAAATCCACACTGTCCAATGTGAGACTTTTGAGATAGCTGCTTGCCTTTATAGTGAGAGTGAACTTTCTCCAGAGTCAGTTTGTATCGGTTGCTCTCTTCTCCCAGAAGTGAATGGGAAAGTTCCCCCTTCTTACTTGTGCCTATCAATAGGATTTGGCCGAGCGGATTCTCATTCAGTTGGTTGAGTCAAGCCGTGGTGAGACAAACATCTGTAATAGCTCTTGAAGTTCTTGAAGAACGCTTAACTCCACATCCAGTATCACATCTTAACTTTCATTCTTCACACATTTGGAACAGAATGTTATTTGTTCTTTATTAAATTAGATTAGGCGATCTAATAGTGATTTGTGAGTCATTTAAACGCTCCAGTTGTTCTCTTCCTATTTTTCTCCACAGTGTTTTTGCAATTAGTTAACAACCAGAGTGGATTTGTTGAAATAAAACCTCAAAAGTAAAGTGACTTTGACGAAACCTGTGAAACAAAAACAAATGAGTGCTGCGGGCAAGTAAAACTTTCCACTATGACTATAATAACTTTACACTATAGTATAATTTAGGAAACTGGAGGAGGATTTTACCGTTTCCACATTGTAAGAGTGGTTCATTTCCCTTCAACCCTTCTGCTCTTGACTGTGTTAAAAAACTTAAGCTCCAACTATTAACAATAGAAAAGTACGAGTCTTGTAATACATCTCTACTATATAGTATAGTACAGTGAAGCAGGTCAAAGTTGCATATTATGCACCAGTCAAGTCATTACAAAATCTGGTGGTGGTAGATGGGAAGAGACGAGACGGCAAAAGTGAAAGTCAGGTTTATTGCCTCAAGGATTTTATTGCATAACTAACAACGGTTACGTGATTTTTTATTTATCTTACTTTGAAAACACAAGTCTACTACCAGATACAGTAACTAAATAAGTAGAGTAAGTCAGTAGCAACACAAAACGACGAGACAAAGCCATCTTTTTACTAGAATTTACTATGTAGTTTTAACCTTAAAGCGGAGAAAAACTCTGATTGTCTTTGTGTGTATCTACTCAGTTCTCAACTTTTATATATAGCTGAAGAGCCTAAATAATACTACACGGAGAGAAACTTTGACCAAAAAGGAACGTGACATATAGAGAAAGTGGACTTTCACTTTTACAATTTCAACACACTAGTCCAACCTCATTGAGTAAAAGGTAACTACTACTACTAGGACGACCGACCAGACCACCTTCTTACCTCATCCACCAGACCAGACCATCTGATTTCCTTCTGTAGCTTGTAATAACCAGGTAAGACCAGGATTCCTCAAGCTAAAGTTTTCAATCTCATATTTACTTTCGCAGTACTTTCACTGGGTTAAATCTCTAACACAATTGCTTTTCCCAGTCGAAGTGGTCATATCTAAGTGGATTCTTAGCTAAAGTTAACCCAAGCCTTTTCCATACACATACTATAATAGGTATCTTTTTTGTTATTGTTATGGTTGACTACTACAAGTAGTAGGAATGTTGTAAAGGTAGGCAGTAGGGATAGAGGTGGACTGGACTGGGCTGGACGGTGAAAAGGGCTTATTGAATCTTATCCGTCAAAGAACTCATTGACTTCATAACTTTCTCAATTCTGAATTCCGGGCGAAACTCTGTACCGAATTTACTGGGTTTACTGAAATCCTAGATGATTCGTGATAAAAAGAGAGAAAACAGACGGGACGCTGCATAGCATAGTATAGGCTAGAATGTTCACTTGTAGTAATCATAAGAAAAAGACCTTTGAGATAGAATAAATGAGCTCTGGACCTCTGTCTAGTACCATCTCGAGCTTCTTAGGAAGAAACGAGTAAGAAAAGTCATTTTGTTACCGTCCCTTGTTTTTGTGGCTTTGGATTTAAGGATAACCACAGCCCAGAAACCTTTAGTCTATGAGAAATCAAAAGTACCACACCACCCAAGCACCTTGATACCTCTTCCACCCGGTATAATAAGTGTGCTTTATTTTTTCTATTTTTTTGTCAGGGCTTTCTTCCTATCCTTAAAATCTTTGTTGGTTGGTGAGTCCTATTTGAGCTTTATCTATGGGGGTATTTGTGACTTGGATAACTTTCTCTGCTAGTATCAACTATGATTATCTCACCTCAAGCTGCAAACCACCTTTCTATCAACCTTGAAGAATCATAGTGTAAAAAGTGTTTCGTCAGCACTTTAAAACCTTCTTGTTTTTAGTTCAAGGTACTTTTTTCTCTCATTCAAAGGAGAAGTTATTTAAGAGCAGAACAAAGGTTGGGATATCGGGTTACTTTTGCAAAATTCTCATCTATTTGCTAAGCACATAAATTCTCTTGCATTGAAGAACATGAGATAGTTTTAACCAAAAGGTGTGTGTGAAAGGTATGCATGCATTTACTATTATATTACAGAAAGAACAGAAAAATTTTCGCCTCCACCAACGTTTCTCTACGAGTTTATTTTTCTCAGTAGACTTAAATTTCGATTTTGTTATTTTATTTCACACGCACTTTGCTTTTTCAATTTCCCCTAAAGTTACCAGTCAAATCCAGAAGGTAGAAAAGTAGACAGACGTGAAATACTTGCATGAATATGGGATCTTCTATTCTATAGGATCACATTCAACGGAGGTGCAATATAATACGAGGTGCAAGGTGAATATATGCATATGTTTCGTCAGGCAGTAAGATTTTTTTCCAGTGTATCAGAACTGTACTTGAAATAAACATGAGAAACAAAATGTAGACATTGATTAGGCTGGGAAAGGAAATCTACAGGACCAGAAAGTTAAAGTAGATCTTGAAGTATAGAATAAACACAGTTTTAAACTTTTAGAAAATTTACAGACTAGATTGTAGTGCAGTTGATGCATAAAAAGATCTTATATTGTATCAATCAATATATTTTATTCAAAAGCGAGGCAAGTTAATGATTATGAAATTTTATTTGTTAAAATAAAGGAAATAAAAAAAGGTATTTGAGAAAGAGCGGTAGACCGAATCTTTCTTAATTAATTTTGTGAAGGCGAGTATAATATTTATAATGAAATGGATAAAATCTCTTCATATCTTCCATATAAGATAAGGTATGTGGCGCAAGTTGCACAGAAGCTAAGGCTGTAGCCTTGGCGCTAAGTAATTTAATACGTCCTTATTTACGAGAGGTTTTGGATTGTGGCAGTTTATAAACCAAAACAAAGCCGAGGTTGGATTACAGGTTTGCCTTCATTCAGTAACCACCAAGTAGAACGTTCCCAAGTTTGTAATGTATTCTTACGGTTTTGGGTTACGATCCTGTAACTTTGGCTTTAGGGGTTCCATTACAACGTCTCTCCCCAACAGCATTAAATCCACAAGTCTTCTTCCTACACTTGCACTCTAAGGCACACCACTGATCCTCTTCCACTATGAATGCACCGCATGTTATTCTTATGTGCAGAACAAGAGATTGGTAGATTTCGAAGAAAACCTCAGAAAAGAGTGTAATGACATGCCAAATTCCCATGAGGAATGTCTCAGTGAGACGTGAATCAAAAGACAAAAGGATCTGTTTCCAGCCTCAATTGTTGAATCCACCACTGTCAAATACTACCATATTGCACATGCACATAGGAAATGCTTGAAAGTATACCCTTTACTAAATCCAATCTAAATCTAACTACATTCAAATATGTCCCAATAAATTTCCTTACGTTTTCTACTACACTACAACACATATCCATAATAGTATTTTTCTTTTCCATAGTAGTATTAATATCATTCTTTCCTTTTGCACTACAAACTCATTTTTCTATCCATTTGATCTTTCATTTTTCAGCTGGGTGGAACTAACTTCCAACTACAAGGAAAATCAAGAAGTCTTTTCAAGTAAAAAAACAAGCTGTCACAGAAAGATAATTTTATTTGAAAACACTTTGAAACTTGGAAGGAGTTTAAGAAGAGGATAAAACGAACTTAAAACTTGTCTTCTTACCTGTTACCACTCAAGACTCAAGATTGGGGAAACATTTGTAATAGTAAGAAACTTGGGGAAAATGAAGTTCATCTGTATTAAGATTCTTCTATCTCTGCTCATCATTGCAGGTAAAGTCAAGACTTGAGAACTTTCACACTTGCTTCGTATTTATTTACTATCTCTATAAATGTATTGGAAATAAGGACTTTATTTATGACCTAGTTTTACTTCATTCATTTTATTAGTATTTAACTTAGACTTTTTGGCGTTTAACAAAAATATCTTCAACGCGTGTTTGGAACACACTTGTTTGTGTTTATCTACTTTGACGGATTTTATAGACTGAACTTAAGTTTCATTTTAACAATAGGTTTAATATATGAAATAGTTTTGTATTGTGTGTAAATAACTCGTTAGAGATCTTCGGGGAAGTTATCATGGTTGTTTGTGCCGGTAAAATAGAAACGAGTTGATTTAACCTGATATAAATATATTCTGTGAAGGTTTGAAAGAAGTTACAACTTTTTATAGGTTCAATTCCTCAAAATCTGAAAGATAATCTACAGGTTTTAAAATGAAAGTCAAGCCGGTTTTTCGTATTTAAAATTTACTATTTTCGAATTCTACGATTTTGAGTTATGTGAAGACACAAATTGATTTGAGCTCAATTCTTTAAACGCATTTTTTCAGAATTATTTTTGTGTTAGCTAAAACCGTTTTTGAGATTTGTTTTTCCTCATTGAAATCCAGAGAATATTTGTATACAGACAAGAATGATTGAAATCCAATACTAATTGGGTTTTAAATGTGGCTTACTTACTCCCAGCTAATAAACAATTTATAAGGATTGTTTGAATGATTGTGGTCAGTGGTTATCGTACCTGTTTCAAGATTTCGTAGAAAATTCTAAAAGTAGAAAGAAAATTCAGTGAGTGGGTCCGTTGATATTGGTTAACTGAAATACATAATTTGCTGATGTATTGAAAAGATTTTCGTTTAATTAAATTACAAACAGTATTTTACAGAAATGGGAATGTATTTAACATTTTTAATTTCCAAAAAAATTGCAATTAATTGTAAAAGACGATATAGGTCAATAGTATATCAAAACTACTGTAAGCTGCTATTTTGATTGAAATTTATTCAACCTTGTCACGCAAAAAACTTGGAAACTCAAGTATGCCACTTATTTGTCCAAATTAATAGCATGATAAGCGAAATTATGACATCAATAAAAATCATCGAAACATTTACAAGTAATTAAAAAACTTGAAATACAAATCAGAAGATAAGATGAAATTTGCGGTTTGCAGTATCATGTCGAGTCCAAGAGGTCACTCAGCAACGAATTTTAGAATCTGTGGCTGTATACTCGAAAGTATGATATGGGTGAAATGGGTGAAAGCTCAAAATCCCAAAACGCAGGTATTCTCTTCCCGTTTCCCGGTATCTAAATTTCGATCACTAATCCATTACAAGAGAATGAAGATTTGTTTTGCTTACGAGAGAAGCTTGTAAATGCCGAATAGACTCATTATACCCGTTTATTTGCAATAAATTTTGAATCTCAATGAGCATCCAAGCCATTCGCTTTTTGCAGAGAATCGGTGCTAAAATCATATTGCTAAATTCTTACTAGTGAAGCCAAAGCTCTTTAATGAGTTATATGTACATTAATGCAGTCTTCTGTGCTGAAGAGTAAATCTTCTATTTTATTGATGTGCTTACAACAACTGCCTTGTTCAGCACAATATTGGATCATAACCTTGGAAAATTTTCACTTGTCTTTGCATCAACCCTGTATGGTTTTAGATTTAGATTATAGTAAATACGTTTCGATTGACCAAATATTATTATTTGACTTTATCTAGGTTGTCAATAAAAACTTCACTTTGTCAAACCACTGTTTATTCTTTTCGTACTATTATTTTCGTGGTATTCCATTCGTATCAACGAATTTGTATCATTTATGGTAAAATAATTAGTCAGATTTACTTAGTCGCTGATTTTGTGAATGTACCTATATTTAGTCCTAACCTGGTCTATGTTTCACAGGAAGACCCTCCGATGAGACAATTAACAGAAAATTAATGTCCACAAAGCTAATCTATTCATAATATCGTTGAAAAGCCATTTTGTGATATGTGCATATTACAATTGCAAATAACCCTATGCAAATGCAAGATCATGCATCCTTTATTAAGTAGCGTGAGCTACTTTATGGGAATGCTCTGTCCGTCTGTCCGTCTGTCTGTCACGTCAATAACTTTCGAACGAATTGACATATTGACATGCGGTTTTCGGTTTTGGACTCAGTATTTTACAAGAACTTTTGGTATTGAAAATTAGCGCGC